>NQII01005470.1:90547-116347 GCA_002778355.1 Clitarchus hookeri | reverse complement strand
TTGACAGAGGGAAGAAAATTCAATGGGCGCAAAAATGATTTTTCAATTGGTAATTTACAAATGAAACTAATTTTTTTTTTATACTTATTATAATATATTTTGATGTGATGGCGGACGGTTACAAATCCGAAGTTGGCAGAAGTGGCAACGCTGACATGACATGGCATGTTTCTGAGCAAAGCATCAAGTTTGTACTAGCTGTGTTTTATAAACCTTCCTACGTAAGTTACTATGTTGTCATAAATCTGATTTTCTATGGCAGGAATAAATATACTGTAAAGTGTGTCGTGACCGCTGTGTGTGTGGAGTATTATTACGTTACGTTGGACCAGTGTGTGTGTGTGTGCGATTGCAAATATTGAATGTGTGAAATTTATACATTTTAACCGTGAATTGTTTTGAAGACGAAATTGTTTGTAAGTCGCGGCTGTTTATCACAATGTTGTAACCTTGCCCTACATGTCTGATACACAATTGTGTAACATGCTTAGGTTTACGTGATTTGAATGTTCGCCACAACCCCAACAAAAAACCTATTCACCTAAAAATAAGACAACTCTGAATTGTAGGATGACCCTCACATTATAGAATCCTGTTTCGAGAAAAATAATTTACTTAAAATTTTAATTTTCTTGCTTAGAATGTCACTCATGGAATCACAAAAAAAAATGAGCACAATACCTTTTGATTTTTTTGCTTAAATTACTGCATAAAAATAAAAAACTAAATTACTGAGATTGATGCTATCAATGTAGACTATAATATATGTTAGTACATATTTAATTTTTTTAAGATATTAAAAAAATACTCTAGAAGGCATATTTTAACTCTTTACTTTCAGAAAATATTTTAACATTACTGTTAACAAACTTCTGTTTTGTTGCAGTGTTAGAAAAGATCCAAACTTCTGTTGTTTACAGTGTTACAATAATCATGACCATAGACTAAAATAACGATATGAACGTAGATACTAAACACTTGAAAGAAATATGTACAGATAGTGCCACCCTTGCAGGACCAAAATCATGAATCATTTACTGCAGGTCATTGGTAGTTTTTGGAACACGGGCATGGTATGAAAGTGTAAAAAATTCACACTGCAATCATGCCAGGTTTTCTAAGAGTTTCATGTTTTGAATTCCAAATGGCTACCATTATATACATAGCAGCAGTAGGTTAATGCTATAACTGCAATTTAAATAGGGAAGTTTAGATAAAACTGAATTATACTTAGTTATTATCAGCTGTGTGTGTGTAAATTTATATGAAAAATATATGCATTTACATGTGATGTGATTGTCAGTCGAATGGATATGTAAACATTGCGTGGTATTGTAGGTTGAAACAGTTTGTTTTTAATTGTAAGACGGCCCCCCATTTTTTTAAATACAGTTTAAAGTGAAAACTAGTGTCTTATTTTCGGGTGAATACGGTACTAAGCCCAGCCAGATAAATTTAAATAATGCATATAAATATGAGCGGAATAAAAGTTACAGTAGGCCTATTTGTGTGCATGTTCACCACTATCTTTTAAGGTTATTGTTGCTACATACAAAAATATAAGACACTAGTTGTGTTCTAGAATTTACTGTCTTTTCATTGGACTGGTTGTTCCTTCGTTTTAATTTTTATTCCAACTGAGGCCGTCCTTTTACCGAAAGAACCCAACACACATCAATAACACGAGGTTAAATACTACAGTTCTTTACCCCGCAGTTATAGCTGGGTTAAACACAGTCGCGGCAAAATGTTAACGTGTATTATGTGTAATGTGTTATGTAGTGTATAACAAATATGTTATCAATGTAAGATAATAACCATAAGAACTATCGTCAACATTGACATTGTTAGTCATAAAACTGACCTAAATATGGTTATAGGTCTAAATTGTGAACATTCCTACAAAATGGTTTTTGTAATATGCCTAAATTCTTAATTTCTTTAAGAACATGCAAGCAAGCAGAATGTCCGTAATGGTGTAGTGAAAAGCGTATCCGCATTTCAGCAAGCAGCAAGGCTTATCGAATTAAAGTTAGTTAGAAGACATGAAGCTGAAAACAGTAAACAAGCATTTGACAGGTAAAACGTGGTCACATGGCAGTTTTTATGTTTCCATATAGCGGAAGGAAACGTAATATCTGTAACCAAAAATAGAACTTAGCAGTGCTTCAGAAAAGTGTGAAGTAACCGTGAATGGCCTATAGGCACCAGAACAGCAGTATCTCTTGAGAGGGTGCATGCCAGCTGCCATCCCTTGTGTCCCGTTTGCCAGGTCATTGTTTACCTCTCTGTGTCACGTGTGTAAAGCCACCAACCTGTGATGACAAATTATTTAAATATAATATCCTCTGGTTTTCCTGCAAGATGCCAGTAAAAATTGATTTATTATTCGCAAAAAAATTTTATTCTGCAGCAACTGGAGGATTTGTCTCCAATGTTTTTACATCTGCCAAGAAAAATGATACCAAACTAAATTAATATTTCACATAAACATGCCATTTTCTCTCTAAAAACAATTATACGTAGACACAATTTTATAATTTTTTTTGAGGTGAAGAGGGGGCAGAGGTTAGTAAATTAAGATAAGTCAAAATTTGATCCTACAAGCATGTGGGTCTGAGTCAATTCATGGGAACCATTTAACCACATTCAACAAATATAATGTAAAATTTTGCTGCCAAAACTGTGAAAAAAACAGTTTAAGTAAAATTTCAACATACAGTGAAACCCTGTTTTTACACTTTTCAAGGGGACAAAGCAAAAAAGTGTAAAATGCAGGAAAGTGTAGGTTGATGGAAAGCTTTAGAATTACCTTCTCTCTGTTAATTCATTGTTCTGTTAATAAAAGCTTCCTTTGGGAAACGTTAGTCAAAAATAAACATGGTAATATTGATATTACAGAAACATCTTCACCAACTTGAGGTGTTTTTTTTTTTTAAAAGACTAAATCTGAGAGATTTCACCTCAAAATACAAACAAAAAAGAATGCAAAAAAATTTTAGAAGTACATTAAAGTAGTTATGTATCTGACTATTCTGGACGGTAAAACTTTCAGTGTCTAATTACAAAGCAGTTAAATGCATTTTTTATTGCAAAAACTTATTCTGTTGGTAAATTTGCATCATGTGCCCCAAAATTTCTTAAGATTTATGTTCTAGTTATTTTAATGTACATTCTGTCATGTAACTATGCATTTTCTTTTGAGTGTTTGTTTTCTTGCTCTCCAACCACATTGCAGCATTGTTTATTATGTAACCAGAAATATTAGCCTTTATTTTTTCAACATCATGCACAAAAGACTTTCATTATAAAACTAAAACTTAAGATTTCTGATGCTGCTTTGTTTACAATGCAGAGATTATTTACATACATATAAATGCATGAAACATTATGAACATGCCAATATGGCACTGTCTAAATACCACTAGCGCTTGCGGTGGTAGTAACATTTGTCTGCCGCTACAGTCTTGCTTTCTCTGCGATCATTGTGCCCTGAGTGCGGTTCTGATCATAGCACACTTCTATGTTAGTGTAGAGTTTCTCAGTATTGCTATTTCTGGCATTGGAAATGGTTGCCATGTTTATGATTTGTACGTGATATAACAGCTGGAGCAATAAAACTTTTGCAATGTAATTTGCAGGGAAGTAATGAATTAAACTTATAGGTGGATAAACGGGACCTGGAAAAATTGAGAAAAACAATGTTTTACTGTAATTTTTGAGTATTTGGGGAGGGGGTCAGAATTGTTTTGAATTCAAAATACTCCTTTCAGACAGAAACAATTTTTTCGGGGACTGTGGAAGATCATGATCTTGAGTTAACTGTAGCTCTGAATTGTTAATAAGTCATTACTTCTTGAGAGAACTCGCAAACTTGCTGACCAGTGCACTGGGCTTCAAGGTTTCTTGATATTTCACTCTTTTGGTGGTGGTACAGGATCAGGCTTCACTTCTCTACTGATGGAAAGGCTGTCAGTAGATTATGGCAAAAAAAGCAAGTTAGAGTTTGCAATTTACCCAGCTCCACAGGTATCAACTGCAGTTGTTGAGCCTTATAATTCAATTCTTACTACCCATACTACTTTGGAACATTCAGACTCTGCCTTTATGGTTGACAACGAAGCTATTTATGACATCTGCCGTCGCAATCTCGACGTTGAGCGTCCCACCTACACTAACCTGAATCGTCTTATTAGTCAGATTGTATCATCTATCACAGCCTCTCTTCGTTTTGATGGTGCCTTGAATGTTCATCTCACAGAATTTCAGACAAACTTAGTGCCCTACCCACGTATCCACTTCCCTCTTGTCACATATGCACCTGTCATCTCTGCAGAGAAGGCCTACCATGAGCAGTTGTCTGTTGCTGAAATTACAAATTCTTGTTTCGAACCAGCTAATCAATTGGTGAAGTGTGACCCTCGCCATGACAAGTATATGGCATGCTGTATGCTCTACAGGGGTGATGTTGTCCCCAAAGAAGTAAATGCTGCAATTGCTACGATTAAGACAAAGCGCACAATCCAATTCGTGGATTGGTGCCCCACTGGCTTCAAGGTAGGAATAAATTATCAGCCACCTACAGCAGTGCCTGGAGGTGACCTGGCCAAAGTGCAACGAGCTGTCTGCATGTTGTCAAACACAACAGCCATTGCAGAGGCCTTGGCTCGCCTTGACCACAAGTTTGACCTGATGTATGCCAAGCGAGCCTTTGTTCACTGGTATGTTGGTGAGGGAATGGAAGAGGGGGAGTTCTCGGAGGCCCGAGAGGACCTTGCAGCCCTGGAGAAGGATTATGAGGAAGTAGGCATGGATTCTGTTGAAGGAGAGGGAGAAGGTGCTGAAGAGTACTAGCCTTCGTGATGAGACTACTACATATTGACTGTCTTGAATTGAATTTATTGAATATCTATTACGTTACAAATATGTAAGATTCCAGTAATAAACCTTTTTTTGGAACATTTTTCGTAGTCTTTGAAAAACTCTGTATATCCCACTGCTAGCATCCAGTCAAGTGTGTGAAAGTTATTTTGAATAAAATAATCCAGAAAGTGCCAAAATTTAAGTTCAGCGCATAGTGTTATTTTCAGGAAGCATGAATTCCATTTTTAGTTACTACTTGTGAGAAGATAAGCAGTTCCATTTCAAATATACAGAATGTATGTGAATGAAACACAGTTTAGAAGAGGTAGTCTTAGTTCTTACATCAGATTTCAGTTCTGTAGTGACTTTACACTTAATTACATATTTATTACAGAATGTCACAATTGTAGTTACATCAAGTTTCCACTGGCACGGCACACAGTCGGTCAAACACGAGTGTTCAAGTTTTGTGTGGTGCGCAGGAGATGTCTCTTAGTGTACAGGAGCGATGCTAGTGACTTCTCTTGCCAACCATCTGTCAACACCCATTGGTGTCAAAATGGCAAGCCAGCCGCACAAAGCATTTTGCTGCCAGTTCCACACGTGCAAATCTGTTGAAAGTGTGCAGCGCGAGTTCTGTCAAAAATTCTGTGCAAAAGCATCTACTCCCCAGCACACTAGAATATAATGAAACAAGGGCCAAAACATGTGCAGACCCCAGTTTCAGCAGGCAGTCATATGGCAATCACTAAAGTAGTGTAAGGGATAGTCACTCAGCAGCTTGCGGTCCTGCAGGATTGGTCCAACATGGTTATTGAGTGGCCAGAGTTACAAGGTACGACCTACCTCCATGGCATCTACATTACGTATAAAGTTCGGTACACCACTGGGGGGGATGTGCGGTTCTGAATCCCCACTGGAGTTATAAGGATCCCCACTGGAATCACAATGAACCCCATGGCCCCCTGAATTATACTTACACCAAAATTACCTATTTACTGTAACTTTTGGACCATCTCTTAAAATAACAGTTAGGTTCAGTTTAATCTTTTACTTCACTATCTGGCATATTTTAAGGTATGCATTCGGGATGTGGTAATCTTAAGACATTGTAGGGTGAGTATAATATGGAAAGTTAAAAAAGCATTTGCCTGTCTATCAACACAATCACAAAAAAGGTGGTAGCTATACAACCATACAACACACAGGTTTATTATTTTTAGTTAGAGTAATGCCCCTTAAATTTTATTAGATAAGAATAATATAATACTTCATTAGATTTCTAAGTTCACTTAAAAATAATTTGATTAAAAGTGGCTAACTAGCTCAAATGTTCTTAGACTAAAACATTTTCAAAATAACTTATAAATGGGAACTCAAAGACAATGTGTTTTTAAGGTGGTTACACACCTGGTGCTTAAAATCTGTTGTAGTGTATTTTGACTAAACTATTAAGTGTGGCCCAGTACGTTTACGTACAAAAAGAAAGCACATTCAAGACATCACGCACACTGGTAAGATTTTCATGCACTCCAAAAAAGCTAAAAATTGCTTCAGACTGCTGTATCTCACAATATGCGAACCGGATACATTAGAAGCTACGACTAGAGGCATGCATTGGACTTTGCTACAATCTCACGTCCAATATAATTATAGCGTCACAACTTAAGTTACGTTCAGGCGAATTACCGATGGAAAGATTGCACGCTAGTTAGGAGGCATACGCGTAGTGGCAATAACGTTTACCGTATTTACTCATGTATGGTGCGCACCTTTTTTCCCCAAAAAAAAAATATTCTGGGATGTGCGCTATACAAAAAAAATTATTAAGGAAGGAGTGGTAGTCTTAAACTGTCTGGAGATGTTTAGAGGGAAGTGTAGTGGAACAGTCTGTTATCTCATCTCTGTCTCTTTCTTTCTCGCTTTCCCTTTTTCTCTTTCTCTATGCCCTCTTCAGTTTGCCCCTCCAGCTCTCCCCTGTAACCTTAACTGCTAGCCCCCCCCCTTTTTTTTTATCCACATCTCTGTTCAAACTGCTTCACCGCTGTGCTTACGCAATGCATGGGCAATAAATGTGTAATGATGGATGCCGGAAGTTCACGTGCTTCTAACACTGCGGGGTTTAAGCTGTCAGTCATAAAATATGCTGAAGATAATAGAAATCGTGCAGCGGCTCGGCAATTTGACGTGGCTGGCGGAAGCAATGAGAAAAGTTAATTTTGACGTCTCTTAATGGCGATTATTTTGTGGCAAAAAACTTTGCACTCAGAGTTGGTAAGAGAAGCGCTGCAATATGTTAATGAAAAACGTAGTGGTGGTTTTGCAGTGACGATGGAAATGATACGGATGAAAGCACGTGAAGTAGCAAGTATATATGAAGTGCCAAACTAGATTCCGTGCTAGTGTAGGGTGGTGCAAGAGATTTCTGCAGCGACATGATCTCACAATACGCAGACGGACGACACTGGCTCAGCGTTTACCTGTCTAGTAAGACGACAAGATAATTTCTTTTTATCAATTTGTGGTGATTCTCAGAAAGGAGAACAATTATCTGTTCTTTCAGATCGGGAATGCTGATGAAACACCAATATTCTGGGACTTCCCAATGGCGACAACGGTTGCGAAAAAAAAAAGGTGCTAAATCAGTCCCTATCAGAACAACGGGCCGCGAGAAGCAAAGATGCACTCGCATGCTGGCTATTACAACAGATGGGTGAAAATTACCGCCTTATGTTGTATTGAAAAGGAAAAGCATGTCAAAGGAAAAAATACTGCCTGGGGTAATTATCCATGTACAAGAGAAGGGGTGGATGGAAGAGAAACTGATTTTAGATTAGATTGACACTGTTTAGGATTGCCGGCCCGGGGTTCTTCTTAAACGCAAGAGTTTGTTGGTTTGGGACAGCTTCAGAGCCCACCTAACAGAGGGTGACAGGCAAGTTGAAGGGTCTGTATACTGACATTGCGACTATTCCAGGCGGCCTAACTTCAGTTCTCCAGCCTCTTGATGTTTCTGTAAATAAGTCTTTCAAAGGTGAATTTCACAAACAGTATTCAGATTGGATGTGCGATGATGGTCATGAATACACACTGACTGGGAAGTTGAAACGGCCATCATTATGGAAAGTTCTTGAGTGAATACTAGCTGCCTGGCGAATGGTGAAACCGGAAATTGTAACTCGCAGCTTCAAGAAGTGTGGCATATCCAACAAAATGGACGGCATAGAAGACTAGTTATAAAATGCCACTGAAACTAACGACGAAGATGATCCGGAGCAGCAGGAGTCGTCCTCAGAGATTGACAGTGATAACTGAAATTCTTTTTTTCCCCTCCTCCAGTAAAGTATTGAGATTGTGATCCATTGTTTCTATCGTGTTGTTTATGAATAAAAGCTTTTGTAGATATTGTTGTGTGTTGTTGGAAGTATTATAATTACTTTTAACCATTTTGAAAAAAATTCCCCCCTCCCCCAACATGTTTTGAGTACAGTAAAATACGTCAAATTTAATACTAAATATTGTTTCCAGTAGCTGTGACTATTTTTTATTGGTATAAAAAATCTATGATAAAACGTTTACTTGAAATAATTATAACATAACTTGCAAGTAAATATTTCTCTTACCAGGGATAATGCATTATTGGTAGACACCTGAAAAAATAGGTGTTATTTTGCTCAAAATTACCTGTTATTTACCTAGAAAATAGGTGTTATTTTTTTATGCGGCATACAACCTTTTATGCATCAAAAATTCATTTTTGAAAAAATGATAAACATTTTTGCTACACTATAAACACTATTAAAAATGCAAAATTGTAATTATAACTAAAGAATAACTATAAAAACTGGTAACAAACAGAATGTGCACCTTCACAGGAAAAAGCAGTAAGGTAATACGTATGTACATAATATGTAACTAATTTACTTATACATTATTTCAGCTGCTTATAAAATGTCAACAGTTAGTCATCAAACGAAAGCATGGTAAATGTTTCTATATTCTCTTGTTTCAAATTTTGCGTTTTGTCAGTAACTACTAAATTGTAGTGTCTAAGAAGGCGCTCACTGTCGACGTTGGAAGGCAACCATATAGCCTTCACTGCTGCTGAAGTAAATTCTTTATATTCTACTCCCAAAGCCACCAGTAATTTTGCTACATCTGGTTCTTTTTCTTTCCTGACCACATCTTGAACAGCTTCTTTAAGGGGTAGTATCCTTAATAAATTTGCTCATTATTGTGTATTTTCGTTCTCGATCTTTCTTTAGTTCACTATAAGATCATAACTAAGTACTTACAAGTTCAGTTATTTGTTTTTTAAATACGTGCTTAAGGAATAATTAAGATTTTATTGTCCATTTATTTGCAGTTGCTCCATGATCTGAGGATAATTTCACGTGTTAAACATCCCTTTTTAAAACTAACTTGATTGTATTCTATGCTTTAAAGTGCCTTATTTTTTTGTTTTTCATTTGTAACCCACCGAAACCGGTTCCTTTCTGTACTTCTCGAAACTTGAAATCTCGACGCACATTTGAAATTACTACTACAGACAAACGAAAGGGAGCATAAATAAACTAAATACGGCAAATCACGAGGGAATACACATAGATTCAATTAGTGACCTGAGTATCTAGTAAAAATAATAGCTGGTGGAAATATAACAGCAAAACAGGGTTTTTAGCAAAAAGGCTAGTGGAAAGTGGTGCCCTCCTCACTCTGTGGCCACTTTCCGAACTCGGTGAAGGCCTTGCCTGCAAGCATTCGCCCGGGAGTATGACGGGGGGAGAGAAGGGGGTGGCCGAGAGTGCACAGGGAGCAAACAACGAGAACGAGTTTCGGTTTTCCTTGGTTAGTGGGGGAGGGGGTGGGTAGTTGCCTGTAAGCCGTGGCGTGGCGCGGCGCCTAGCTGTTCTCGGAAATGTAATGACGACTGACAATAACATCTCTATCCAGCCCTTCTTCAGCTAATGTCTCTATACATAAATTCCGTAGGAAGGAATTGCACTCTATATAATTTTTTTTTGTTTCGGATTATGAACATTTTTGCATTTTCATTTGCATTTCACATAGCATTTTCATTCCTAAAAGACAATCCCAAAAGTTCAAAGCATAGCAAATTTTTTTTTTCAAACAAATATAAATTTTTAATATTCTGAATGTACGAGTATGTAGATGTACTTTACAACTTCTCCCATGCACAAAAAATATTAAATAGCTATCTAAACCCAGTATTCCTAGATAACTAGTGGTGTTACAGATTACTAGAATTACTATCAAAAATATAGGTAATTGGAGCAAATATAACTATGCCGAATGAACAGTCAGATTGATTCAGAGTTGCGTATCGATTCGCTGCCGACACATACAACACTATGTATTTATAAATGTTAGTCAAGTATACAGAACTGGTTTTGGAAAATGTAGTTCTTGGTTATGGCGTAAATATTACGCAGTCTATATTTTTGTCATATGAATTTAACAGCAAAGCGGTTGCTAATTTTTTACACATCTGTTTACATGCTACGCACAAATACTGCACAGACTGAACTATTCCTACAAAAGAGATTGGCAAGCAGTATCTAATAAAATGATTAATATTTGTGTACCATGTACACAAGTTTATTATAGATATTGATTACTTATAATGCATGCTTTTACTGAAAAACCTGAGAGATTCAGCGAGTATGCAATGGTTGAAATAAATAATAAGGCTCTTCAATACAGCTAAATGAAAAAAAAAACATGCAGGCTGATGTCGGTTGTGTAATGACAGTTGCCTTTTACTTTTTTCATCACCACCAAATAACAATTTTTTAAATTTATTTTTATTATTAAAATATAATGACATAGCCCTATTTCAACAGTGAAAACAAAATAGAGTTGTTTATTTTTTAGTTTTGAACTCAATCGGATAAAATAGGTAATTTTATTCATGTTAACATTTTATAATTGTTAAAAAAAAAATTAAAAAATTTGGTTTTGTGATATTTATTAGGAAGTCAAAACGATAAAATATAGTAACGATGTTTCTTTGTTCGGTTTTCGTTTTTGTTATATTTCAATCGCATATTCTTGTGTAAGTATTGTGCACTCATAAAATTCAACAATGTAAAATGCTAATGGATTTACTCAAAAGGTTTTTTTCCTTAATCTTCAGATCCTTTGCAAAACTGTCTGCAAATGGAAATCCACGATCTTTGTGTTTTGATATGTTTGTGGAATTCTTTCAAGGCCTTTTTCCTAAAACTCGGTATGCTTCTCCACATCTTATATTAAGGGTTCTAAATCTGAAAACATTGTTAAGCCCACGAGGGTGTTCTCACAGCATGAATGGAAACCAAAACTTATACAAAAAATGTTAGTGGCTGTAGAAGAAGAGAAAAGACTGGCACTCGAAAACGGTGACGTGGAGTAAGGGTATCCTTTCATAACGGGCATTGTTGATGGAGCTTGGTGCAAGAGAAGTTATGGTCATGGATATTCTGCAAATGCTGAAACGGTAAGTGTGAATGACATAATAACGCAAATACAAGATTTAAGTCTACCTTTGCCGGTGTAAAAGGACAACTGTACTTCAGAGAAAACTGTTGGGAAACATAAATTATGCTGGTCTGTCATAATTTCTTGGTGCGCCAGTTTTTATATTTACCAAATTACATATTTTTTGAAGTAGTATGTGGTTTAATCAAAGAGACCGGCGTACCGTGCCTTACATAATTATACACATTTTTTTCAAATAGCGGCTTACTCCATTTATTTAGTAACCATATTGTCATTATTGTTTACTTTTAATGTATAAATTAAATTTTTTACTTAGAATAATGGGAAAAAAAAGTTTATTTTTAGTATAGAAAACTATGTTTTTTATTTTTCATCCCAAATTGACAACTGTTTATAAGCTGTTTATAGGATTAAAATAAATATAGCTGTTGGATGGGCGAGGGAGACAGAATTATCCTGAGGAATCCCTACAAGTTTTCCAGATACGGAAGTCCTGCTGTTGCATTTGCGGCGGTAGCTACGCGACCACCTCTTTCCCACGACAAAAAATTTAGACCTATCTAATAATAGCGAGGTTAATTACGAAATTGTTAAGGAGTAGTCATTAGGAAAACAAATTTTTTGAATTTGTTCGCGATTATTTGAGATTCAAAGAGCCTGAAAGACATAAATTTAATGAAAATTTATTTTCATTTACTACTTTGCGGATAGCAGCTCACTAAGTGTGGTCATATATTAGTAAAGTGTGTACGGGTAGCAAACACAGTAGTGATTCATAATTAATTTTGAAAATTTTTGATGTAGTAAAATATATCTAGATACGTAGCAGGAAAGTAGTTTATACACTAAATTGAAAAAGTGTAAATAAATACATAGCATTTTCGGTATTCGAGTCAAGAGTCTAGTGACCCATAGCTGCCACAATGACTTTGGTCATAGAGACCATTAATGTCCAGCCCTGAATCTTCAAATAGGTATTGGGTACAATGGGACATTTGTTTGTTCACGTGGCTAGCTCCGTAGGCCTGAAGAGCTAATTTGGATATGACTTGGAGGTGCAGACGTTCAATGGGAGTCCGGCGAGCTTAACCTTTCAGAATGATCCAGTACGATACAGCCGCCATTCTAGTTTCCATTGACCTTTGACGTAGTAATTAGATGTTCACTATTCAAAATTCTCGAAAATTAGAACTAATAAATGAATAAGTAATTGTACACAGCAGTTATATCGATGATCCTATTTTAACTTTGGTATGCGCTATAATAATATCAGCGATCCTGTGGTTCTCAAATCTGAACTACCTACCCCGGTACCGTACAGCTTCCGTTATTTTAAACAATGAATGAAAATTATGTAAGTTTTTATGAAAATGCCTTATCGCAAGACAACTTGGAATTTTTATCATAAAAACTTACTATTTAATAGAAAAGTTTGAAGAAAATTAATAACATTCATTTTGGGGGCCACTAGTGGTCCGTTGACCACAGTTTGAGGACCGCTGCACTGTCTTAGAGAGGAAAAAAGGTTGAATGTAAAGGCTATTCCTACGTTACGGAGTAAAAAAGTTTTATATATTTAAAATTATTACACTTTGCTTCGAACTCCATGTGTAGAGTTAATAAGCTGGAGTAATTTTTAAATGATGTTCGAAAATGTTTTTACATTTTTTATTCTTTCAATTAATTGCACTATTGACAAGATTTTTCCCCCCAGTGAGTTACATTAATGCCCAATAATTTGATTGTGTAACATAATTGTAGTAAAAATAATTGTAAATATCTAAAAATATTATTTATTTTTTTCTATTTTGGGAATTAAATAGGGAAGAGTTCAAATTTTGTCTCAATCTTTCAAATTTGTTTGGCTGTGATGTTCACGCAATCAGTATATACAGCCATTTTACCGAGATAGTCCATCTAGNAGCCATTTTACCGATATAGTATATCTAGAGCAACATAAATGCATGCTTTCTATTTCTTTCTTTTATTAACCTGCGGCCGACTACACTGCATCGTAATACCCTCGATTGGAAGTAGTGTTATTCACTGCTGCTGATGTTCTTTTTACACAATGATGGAAATGTGTCAACAATTTTAAAGTAAATCGAGCGTTGAAGCTGGTTAATGATGCCAAAACAAGGTTGAAACAGTCTGTTATCAATTAAAGTCTTTTAGATTACGTAACTTTTCGCTGTAATAAAATGTGTATGTATGTTTTACACTACCCTGGATATATCTAAGCCACGATCGCCTTTAAACGCAGTTTGTCGTATTATTAATTTTCCGCCAGCCTCTAAAGACTAAAATAACTTGTCAATCACGGTTGAAATTTTTGACATCAACTTCTGCATGGTCACCAAAGCATGATGTGTATGTGACAACCTGCTGTAATTACAATGCAATTTGTTGCTACAGTTTGTATTTCTCTGGTAGCGAAAAAGCCTCTAAAGATTTTGTATTCAGTCTATAATTGTTTATTTATTAATATATTGAAGTAAAATATCAGAAAAGTAAGATAACATGTTTTTCCCCAGGTTTGCATTATTGGCGGGGAACAGGGAAGATTCTTTACTTGGGTGTTAAGAACAAATTTTGTTACATGTGTTCCACGACAGCAGTGTGTTCCCAACCAAAACAACACATGCGCAACGAAAATTATTCTGGTTCATCATCCGGGATGGAGCAAACTATTGTTGTGGAAGGACTTCAGCATTTTTTTTCTGAACATGGTGTATGGGTGAAGTTCCTAACAGGTGATTGAGACTCCAGTGTTTTTACGAGAGCTAGGGAGAGGGCTCCTTTTGGAGACAAAATGAAGAAAATAGTGTGCAAATTACATCTTGCGAGGGTACACCTCGAAATTACATACTCTAGCCTCAAAGACCACTTTTGACTTTGAGGAGCAAAAAATAATTAGACAGAACATTCCTCGCCTCACAGCTGCAGTTCACGGAGCCATTAGAAATTCCGAAGGAAATGTCGATAAGCTTCGGAAAGATCTACGAAACGGCCTCCGCCATGTTTTCGGTGACCATTTGTCCTGTTGTGCATCATACTGCTCTCGACAAGATGAAACTGCAAATAAGGTGCTGTACTTAGAGAAAGCAAAATTAATGGATAAGATGCTTATGTTGCTAGATCCCATTGTCAGAAAGGCAGATTGTCTCGTTCTGAACAAAACGACAAATGTGGCTGAAAATCTCAACTCTTTAATTTGCAAACTGACAGGTGGCAAAAGAGTTGATCATGCAAAAGTGTCATCATACAGGCGACGCTGCTATGGGGCTGCTCTATCACACATGGATGGTCCCATCTTATATGATACGTCCATGCAAAAGCATGACTGGAAACAGTCCAGGAAATATTTGTAAGAAAATCTGTGCGATGCGAGAAAGTACTCGGTCATCTAAAAGACTAAATTTTTGTCACTAAGGAAAATACCAACGCAAAAAAAAAGAAGAGAAAGATTGACAAAACAACTGGTGAAATTGAGTATGGTTCAAATGCTGCAAAACTTGATTTAGCTCCCAATGATCTTCAAAGCCAGATGAACACAATTTTAGGGAAAATACAAGAAGAAGCTGGTTCTTTGACGCTATGTTCCACATTAGAACGAGCTACCGTTGGACAGCGAGAAAATCCACTGTGGATGCAGGCAAGACGGCAGAGACTAACTGCATCACGATTCGGGGTTATCTGTTGTATGAGGAATGTTACATCTTGCCACAATATTGTAAAAAATATTGTTTGTGTGACCGAACTCTATTCACCAGCTATTATTTATGGCTGAGTTCACGAAAAAAAAAAGCCATATCCGCCTATGAGGAAGAGAAGCAGACAACTGTAGCATCTTGTGGCATTTTTGTTCACCCTGAGATATCCCCTTGGAGCAAGCCCAGATGGAATTTTGGAGAAAGATGGCATTATTGAGGTAAAGTGTGTGCTATCTATAGGAAGCATGTCCATTCGTGAAGCAGTAAAGTGTAAGAATCTCTGCCTAGAAATAAAAAATGAGAAGTTGCAACTTAAAAAATTACATTGGTACAGACACCAAATACAAGGGCAACTCCAAATATCGCACAGAAAATTCTGTGACTTGATAATTTATTACGACAGTGGAATTGAAGTAATACGAGAAGAGATGAATTCTGGGAAAAAATGATGTTACCAAAACTGCAGAGATTTTATATGGAGTGCTTGTTGCCGGAATTAGCGGACAGTCGTATCAGAAGAGGAATGCGCGTACGAGTGGCTGTGGCTGTGGCAAAGTCTGTAAAGTTCCCGTTAAAGTATAGTCAATGTCAAAATCTGTCGTACAGTTTAAATGAATCATTTACCAGACATGTATATCGATCGTTTCTGTAAGCCCTGAAGAAAAGAATGTGTTGGAGATTTTCAACACATACAACACTACAAGTGCATAAAATTTTATATAAAAAATTCAGACTTTGGTTGGCTTGAAATTGAAGTTTGGATCTAAAAAAAATAGCAACTAACCTCATGGCCTTTTTTTTGGTCCGTGACCATATTTTATTAGTTTGATACCCTGCCCAATGCTATGGTTTATAAGTAGGTATTGAATCTGCTCTCGGCGTGAGGCGCCAGCGCTTGATGCTAGCCCTCAGTGTTAGGGCGTAGGAATATGTCGACATTATTGTCCCTAGTGCTAATTTATCAAATCAATACACTTTCTTTGCGAGTTCACATAATCGAGTTTTATTGTTGCTTAACAGGTTAACTGGTACATGAACTCACGAGACAATTCCCCTCCACTTTTTCTATGTAGGCTACGTATTGCTTGGCGCGGCGATTTCTGTCGTGGGGGGAGCAAGGTTCGTCGCACTTCCGGTATGACACTACTTATCTGGCTTGAGGCGCTGGTCTTCTCTCGGCCGGCGACCTCTGGTCCGCTTCGTCTGACGGCTGGTAGACTGGAACGTCTGGGCCGCAGCACTTCCTCCCGTTCGGCGTCGGCGTCTCGACGCCCTCCTGAACTCCCGGCTCTCTCCGCACTGCTCACTCGATTCCGGCCGACTGCCTTTTTCTCGGACTCTTCCCGCCGCACGTCCCGCTTGACGGCCTCCGACTGAGGTTGACGTCGTGATGCATTCTCGCGAACTTGTTCCTCCTGACTTCGATCCGGACGCCTCGCTTCAGGTCCTCCAACTGACTGACTCGTCGACGTCTCTCAACCGACTGATCCTGTTCCTCCCTCCTCCTCGTGGTTTTGTAGGCTCGATCGCCATATTCAACTTGCATCCCCTCTGCACGTGGCTGCGCCGACCGCTGCGTCCTCCTGGGTTGTAAAACACGTGGCCGCTGCTCCTGTTATCCGCACGTCGGCCCGGCGGGCCCCTCGACTCTGGTATGGAAGTTTATTGTTCCGTTCTGCACGTGCGGGAACTCTTGGGTGGCCTCTTTGTTTCGGCGCACGTGTTGCTCCCGCTGTCCCCGGATATCGTGTGGCTATTATTCCCGCACGCCTGCCAAAAGCTCTCAGTGTTTATTGCGGTAGCCAGCCTGGGACAGACGCAGCCGCTGGTGTGGGCTCTGCGTCCCCGGCAGCTGCGAGATGCAGCTGCATCCGCCTTCCTCCGCACGTGGTCATTCCGCCGGGCCGTCCTGGCGCCATTCTTCCGTCACGTCCGCCAAGCCCTTAATCCTTATTGCGGTCGTCCGCCTGCGAGCTTTGCCAGAGTGTGTGTTCTGACGAATAAACATCCTTTGGGACGCGGAATGCGTCAAGTTATACTCACTTTGGATGTAGTAGATTCCTCTACTAGTATGCTGATAAAGCTGCCCTGTTTTGGCAGTCATTTCTGTTTGCCCAACCGGGATTTGACTCTGTAAAGCCACTACTAAAAATTATACCGAACAGGAGTGAAATTATGAACACGTACATTGGAGTTGAACAGCAAACAATTACGTTGCCATTTTGTAACAGCTATGCTTACTGTGCAACAAAGAAACATAGAAATCAAAATCGGGAGTTGTATTATAAATTGTAAAATATTGTCAGTTTATTGAAATAAATAGTAAGATTTATAACAATAGCAAAAATCACAGTCAACATTATAATTACTGTACGGAAAACAATATTGTAACAGTGATGTTTTCATGTTTATCACTCGTCCTTTGTTCCATACTTCAACCAATCGCCTGACCGGATCGAGTGCTGGCCATACACCATCCGCTATCCTAGTTTTCTCTACATTCGCCTGTGTTTACGCTTTGGTGACTGTCAAAAACTCTAGTCTAAAAGGGCATTTGTCATAGGTTAGCTTATTGTTCCGTGTTTGCTTCGTGTTGCCTAGAATGGCGAGTCCAGTACCGATCCGTGTGACCTGAAATAGTTGTTTGAACAGAGTGAGTATTTTTTGTATAGCCATAATTGACTTCAAACTGCTACATTCGACATACTGCATGCGATAAGAACACATTTCGGCATGTAAGTGTTTCCTAAGTTAGACTATAACTTATTTCTTCTACCATTATTATTTTGTTAACATAGCTGCATACTTTACAACCAAAAGTATTAAAATTTACTTGTGATGATATCTGGTTTTATATTATATACATCAGTGTTGTCAAAACAGATTCTACACATTATTTGATAGACGCAGTCACGCTGTGCCAAAAAGCTCTCAAATGTGTTTAAAAATAAGTTAGCAATGCTGCCAACATGAATTTATAAGGAATTTAAGAGCTAGTTCAGACACTGCGGAATCTGCGCTTTTCGAACCGCGAAAAAATAAACTTTGTTCAGATAGCGGCGGATAGGAGGCGGTGTGTGGATATATATGTACGCAGGAGTGGCGAGGTCACCTCATTTCAAAGATGGACGTCGAAGATGCAATATGTTTGAGTCTGCTCGTAAAAAAGAAAAGTCAGTATTGGGTGCCTTTACTATTAACTGATCGGCTCTCACATGGCCTATTTGTAACCTTATATCCCAAGTTAAGAAAGTTTGAGCCCAAATTCTTCAACTATTTGGTAATGTCGACAAAATCATTTGACGAATTACTTGAATTTATCAGGGAAGATATTTCAAGTTTTGATACCCATATGGATCAAGCGTGTCACCTGAAGAAAAACTTGTTATTACTTTGAGGTAAGATATTTATTTACTATTCTATATCAGCATATATATTTTCTATAATAGAAGACTGCGAATCAGAGCTAACGTATGATGATGGCGATCCTGGTGGTATGACTGCAGAAGGTGATCCAGAAGTAGTAAAATATCCATGTGGGTTTGAATACTGTTGGCTATGCCAAAATGCTGTGTTAGACACATTATGCTGAGAAATAATGCGAACAGGGGATGGTAAAGTTTGCCCTTTTTGTATCACCTGGAGCAATTCAATTTTGGTCGCCAACGCCTACTCTCCGGAACTTTTTTGAGTTCTTTGTACATCGACAAACAAAAAAGTTTATTGATCTTGGTTGGAAATACTTTCTTGAAGTTCTTTCTGAAGTTTATCTCGTGACTTAATTCTCTGTTCAATTAAATCACTTAGTCGTTCTTCTGACGTAGTTTTGGTTTTCTTCCTTTTATTGGGGGGTGGGCATATTTCAGTAGAATTTACAAAACTATCCCTGTCCTCATTATTTATATCTTAGCTTTCTTCATTTCGCTTTTCTTCTATATTACTGGTTGTTTTCTACACACTTCTGAAGATAATAAAGTCTTGCAAAATACAAATATTGTGGTCCTTTATGCGCACCGGAACCAGAAGGAACTGTTTGGCCTTTCTTGAATTCTTTATTGTAAGCATCGTGTATGTTCTTCCATTTTTTTTTTTTACAGTGTTGTACCTGAAAAAATAATATCATTACTAATTTTACTCTTTCAGGTATCTGGGTATTGTTTGTTCATTTGGAGAACTTCACTACAACTATCGCCTCGGCAAATCTACTGTTACAGGAATTGTGGAAAATAGTGGCAAAGAAAGTAATGCCCGAACCGAGTTAAGATAAATAGCTGAGGACTTTGAAAGATATGCAAATTTTCCGAATTGCATTGGCGCTATATACGGTAAACATATCAAAGTTATAATGCCTAATGATTCCGGGTCTGTGTATCATAATTACAAACATTTCTTTTCTATAGTGTTTTTAGCACTTTGTGATGCCAACTATTGTTTTACTTTTGTTGACATTGGGGCTTATGGGAAAAGTAGTGATTCAGCTATATTCAAAAATTCAGAATTTTATAAAAGATTGCTAGATAAATTGCTAAACATACCAAAACCTAAAGCAATATCTAACGTAGATCCAATTCCACTGCCTCATGTTATAGTTGGAGATGAAGCTTTTGGATTAGCGGAAAATTTGATTCGACCCTATGCAGGTAAAGGTTTATCATATGAAAAAAGGGTTTTTAACTATAGGTTATCCAGAGCCCGACGTGACATTGAATGCACTTTTGGTATACTGGCGATCAAACTGTGTATTTTTCATAGGCCCATAAATGTAAACATAGACTTTGCCGAAGACATACTAAAGGCCTGTAACGTTCTACACAACTTTGTGAGAACTCGGGATGGTATAAAGTATGAAGATACTTTATATACTGCGCCGATGATTAATCTCAATACATTACACGCAGGAAGGGCGGCACCGCCATCTTTAAATATAAGAGATAAATATGCTCATTATTTCGCAAACGACGGTCTTTTTAAGTGGGAAGATACAAAAATATAATTTAAAATATGTCAATTATACTTATAATATGCTACATTTCTATTGAATAAAATGATTGTACTAGCCTAAAATAGCCTTTTTTTCTACTGAATCTTCTACATCTCCAACTCCTGCCAAGCTCGGTTCTTGGCAATTTTATTAGAATATTCCGCACACTGAATGTCCCATATCGCTGGTCTTTTCTCCACTTCATCAATAAACATTTCAGTATCAAAACGATCCATGGCGACACATATCCGAACAGCGCGGCCTTTGCCAAGCATCTGACTGAACGCCCTCTAGGCACGCCAAAGTAATATAAACGCGCGGGCGCCACGCGGATCTATTTACTGGCGGTCGAGAGGCAGCTGCCGCACGTTTCGACAATCCGCGCGGCCAGGTGTGAACGAACATGAGGATGCTAATGTAAATATGCTCCGCGCGGTTGATCCTCGCGGCTTGGAAACGCGCGGATTCCTCCATGTCTGAACTAGCCCTTAATGTTCACTTACTTCACAGCTATGCTGTCCTTTTTTTTAACTACGGTACTTGGAGACTAGACAAACTCATGATATCACATCATGTTTATGCATTTTTATTACAGTAAATATTGGGTTTTGTGTCTGCCACCTGAAGGAACGGGGTCACGGCCTACTAGTTGGTAATCTTTGTAAGTTCAGCTGTCTGATCGCGGTGGGCAGCTATCGTGTCTCCAAGGTATTGGTAGCACATCCGTATCAGTGGTCTGCCGCCATCATTATTATAGCCTGTGGAAAACATCAGAGGCCTCCTTTGCCAGGTGGATCGACTACCCGCGTCTTCTAGAGGCAGGGGTACTAAATAAGGGCGAAACGCCCGTCGGCGCCCTGCTTTTGCCCAGGCAATTTCCTGTTCTTAGTTTCATTTCATTCGCTAGGTAATTGAAGATGTAGACGAACGTATCCAACGAACCACCACAGGGTCCTCTGGGCGATGGGCTGGTAGAATTGTGTGGAGTACACCGGGCTGGCTCCGATGAAGGAGAATAACAGTAATTAGTTAACATTCTAGTTCTGGTTTTCATTAATTAATTGAATTATATATGCATTGCGTCAGTGCCTATATTGTAATTCTGCTCGTTAGTCGATTCACTTGTATTTCGTTAGCATGGTCGCGGTGCCCTCTTTATTCGTTAACTCCCCGAACTAACGTGTGTGTTGGCTTGGAAATGTTAGAAAAATCTAAAAAAAATGTATTTTGTGGCTAAAACGTATTTTGTGCGACATGAAGTCTAGTTCTGTGTTCCTTATACAAGGACGTTTGTAAATGATTAAATATTTACTTTTCTAAATTTAAAATAAATTATATTTTTTATAGGAATTAATAGTCTTCCATTTTTATTTTGCTCCTGCGTATTGGATTATTTTCCTAATGGCTACTTGCCAACTTGAACGTACCTCCCGTTGAAGACCTGTAGAAGTATGTGAGTACTCATGCTAACATCCCCTAGTTGGGTTTGATTAATTCCTCGCATTGTACAATGGAGATCCAAAAAAACTGGTATAGGCGTGCGTATGCAAATAACAGAGGTGTGGAACCAATCAGAGTAACGCGATGCGGTCTGCAGCGCCTACATAAGACAACAAGCGTCTGGAAAAGTTGCTAGATCGGTTACAGCTGCTACATTGGCAGGTTATCAACATTTAAGTGAGTTTGAACGTGGTGTTATAGTAGGCGCATGAGAGATACGACATAGCATCTGCGAGGTAGCAATAAAATTAGGATTTTCGCGTAGGACCGTTTCACGAGTGTACCGTGAATATCGGGAATCCGGTAAAACATAAAATCTTCAACATCGCTGCGGCCGGGAAAAGATTGTGAACGAATGGGACGAACGACGACTGATGAGAATCATTAAACGTGACAGACATGCAACCCTTTCTCAAATTGGGGCAGATTTCAATGCTGGGGCATCAACATGTGCCAGCGTGCGAACTATTCAACGGACCATCATTGATATGGGCACTCGTGTACCGTTGTTTACTGCACGACACAAAGCTTTATGCCTCGCCTGGGCCCGCCAACACCGCCATTGGACCTTTGATGACTGGAAACACGTTGCCTGGTCTGACGAGTCTCGTTTCCAATTGTATCGGGTATGGAGACATCCTCATGAATCCATGGACCCTACATGTCAACAGGGGACTGTTCATGCTGGTGGAGGCTCTGTCATGGTATGGGGCGTGTGCAGTTGTCGTGAAATGGGACCCCTGATATGTCTAGATACGACTCTGAAAGGTGACAGATACATAAGCATCCTGTCCGATCACCTGCACAAATTCATGTCCATTGTGCATTCCGACGGACGTGGACAATTCCAGCAGGACAATGTGACACCCCACACGTCGAGAGTGGCTACCGAGTGGCACCAGGAACACTCTTCTGACTTTAGACACTTTCATTGGCCACCTAAATCACCAGACATGAACATTATTAAGCATATCTGGGATGCCTTGCAACGTGCTGTTCAGAAGAGATCTCCACCGCCTCACACTCCTATGGATTTGTGGACTACCCTGCAGGATTCATGTTGTGAATTGCCTCCTGTATACCTTCAGACATTAGTCGAGTCCATGCCACGTCGTCTTGCGGCACTTCTGCGTGCTTGCGGGGGCCCTACATGATATTAGGCAGGTGTACCAGTTTTTTTGGCTCTTCAGTGTAATTGAATGTTTATTACACTAACTCTGGGCTACGTTCCCCAATCGGGTGTTGCCCTAAGCAACCCCAAATATAATTTTTTATTAAGGATAATTGACTACCTGTTTAAAGTTAAAAATGTAAAGTTCAAATAAAAAGAACATTATTTTCTAATTTCTGATATTATTATGCTGTTGCTGACTCGTATATAAGTATTTGAAATAATACACTAATGCAGTTTGAGCATAAACAAGGGTACTTCGCCAACAGTGTCATATTACCAATTTAAAACATTGGGTAAATAATTGTGTTATTACAGTATAGTATTAGTGATAGTTTAAAAAATGTAGCTTAATTAGCTTTATTTACAATTTTTCTAATATGGAAAAGTCAAGGAAATAAGTACTGAAAACTTCTTGTAAAAGAATAAACAAGACCGTGGGCCACAACTTTCTGAATGTATATTGTCCGACGGATAGCTCATTGCTTCCCGCAACGGACAATAAAAAAAATGCAATTTAGCTTGGTTTCGTGCTTCTCGTTTTTTATAATATAACTTTGAAAGGAAGATTTATACAGAACACAATTCACTTATTGTAATGTATCTAATCAATCACACCGGTGACTCAACTAGATCTAGAAGCATGGCCAGTCACACTGCTTTCCTTCCTGAAGTACGAGTTCTGACAGAGACAAGGATTGAAATGCAGATAAGTGTGGTCGAATGAATGAAAGCTATTTGGGTTGTCCCCAGGAGGCAAGCTGGATTTTCTCTCTGTCCCCCACCCCCTATTCAAACGACATTCCCAGGGTGCGCTTTCCGTTATAATTTACCAGCAGGCGAAAAAGTGGGGGCATGTTTTGCTGTCGCCATCTCTCGTCGGAAGGCTGAACTAGCTCAAGAGTTTTTCCAGCTTTACTTCCAAATCTCGGCAACAGGAGTTAGGCTAACAAATTCTACATGTGGCCACTCATGGGTCCCTTGGCCTTAAGAAATTCATAACCCTTATATCGAACAGAATTATCCATTCCATTGAATATAGGAATTTGATTAAAAACAGGCAAAACTCTTTTAGTTCAATTTAATAAAATGGTTTTTGAACTAAAAAGCTTGTTCATTGCCTTAAAAATGTGCACACTTGGATAACCATTCTTCAAACTTTGCAGTTTGGTCATTGTAAGTGTCGATGCTTTTTGGCTTTTCTGTTTCACAAGTACTTTTTCGGTGGTGGTGAGAGATGAGTCTGATGAAATCAGAGTTTCAAACTGGGAATCAAATATACCTTTTGATGTGCCATCAAAGCCTTTCAACAAATTGTTTAGCCAGCCATATAGCATGTGTGCTGTGGGGTACCGAGAGCCTTCAAGTTTAGTGAGAAGGTCTACAATATCAGCTGCATGGGTTTTTACAAATGTGCACTGAGCAAGAACCACGTTCACATATTTTTCTGAAAGACAAGCTGGGTTAAATGTTTCTATCAGGATGCAGTCCCTCCCCACCCCCTCGACCCTTTTCTTTTTGTATGGGAAGGTTACTGGTACAACAGGCATGGCTCCTTCCCATCAATTTGGTGCTAGGAAACCAATATTCCAAGTTTGAATTAGACATAAAGGTGCTGCTAAACACATTTCATAGCTAAGATAAAATAAGCTAAAAAATTTGAGGGAAGGGAAATTCAGATTATTTGATTTAATCTGATACAGGTGGAGTAAACTGACATTCACAAGCCAGGAGAGCCTCAAAAGGTAGGAATGAACTTAAATTACCATCAAAATTAACATAAAAACAAGGTAGTTAATCAGTCTAAGAAACGGTGTCTGCAGAGATGTTTTGCTTACAGTTTGCTAGAAAATGTGATGTTATTCTATGCGCAGCTATTTTATCTTTCTGCCATAGCTGTTATGCTGTTGAAGAAGACAAAAAGTTTGTAAAAATATGCTACGAATCCAATGCACACTTCAGTTGAGTAACAATTTTTTCGGGCGATGTACATTTCAAACATTCTAAATCCGGTAGTGTTTCAAAATACATTTATTAAAAAAAAACAATTTTGTAATCCTAATCATGTCCCTCATGGACATTTACTTCACTAAGGTCACATTTTTCTGCCACTAATATGAAATAATTTATTTGCATTGTTATTGTTTCTGGAAATAAGTCAACTTAAACTTGGGAACATATATTATTATTATGTGTGACACTTCCTATTAACTATTTTATGATTGATGCTAGTGGGCGGGAGGAGGAGGGGGGAGGGAACCCCCGATGACCAAGCAGCACATTACTCAATATCACCCATGAAACCATACTACCATGTTCATTCATTTCACCATGTTCATAACATATCCAAGGTAAGAGCAGAGGCCTTGATACTTAAGCACACCGACCCGCAATATCCACGAGATATATATTTTTATTAGGGGAGCGGGCCCCCTATAAACTTAGCGACTTAGTGGCATGCGTCACTCGTCCCGCAGCTCTCGTTGCGCACACATCGCGCTCTCGCCACTGTTGACATGCCATGCGTCTCCAAGGAACTTAGCATTCAAAACGTGCTGACTTTTTTTTTTTATTAAATAACATATTATTGCTTGTTTAAAACACTTCCTCTTAAATTATTAACAACAAATTTTTAGTCATGGCCATTATTTTTCCTCACCAGCATTTCATGCGCGAGCACAATCAACCAGACCTTGTGTTTATTAGATTCATGGTATTATTACTACTAATATTTGGCACTAGATTCATTTTAATTTCTAATACCTGGCTGGGGAATTATTTTCCTCATCCAAGTTATTAATTTAACCTGCTTTTCAAATTTTTATTTTAAAGTAGATCATTTACCAGGCAGAGCTGCTTCCCTCCTCTTTTCCTGTGCAGGCAGGGGAAGGGTGGGGGAACATTTTTGGGTACCGGACTTGCTGGGGAAACTCGGCGAGCTCCTAAATGTTAGCTGCCGAGGGCAACTTCCGCAACTATAGATTAGGATAGTGTAGGGAGTTGGGAGGGGGCCAAGCTTGCTCCTTCCTAATCTCCCTGTAGGCTAGATGAGACCCCGTTTTGGGTGGTCA
>NQII01005470.1:27767-89357 GCA_002778355.1 Clitarchus hookeri | reverse complement strand
TCCAGGGAAAGTGACCAGGCCACTCGACACCTAGTGGAGCGTCACTTCTCTCTCCTCCCCGCCAAGCTCTTTGGCCTCCCGATTAGGGTTCCTGGAGCTGCTCACCCAGCGGTAGAGCTTATATATCGTTGGGTCACTCTCCCACTTGGAGTGATACCACTTGCTGTGCAGACCCTAGAGACATTACTAGTCGTGATGTTGGCACCGACCACAAGTAGCAGTCGGGTGTGCTTGCAGCTCTGCAGTTGGAGGGAGAACATGCTGGCTGTCTTCCCCTCTTGGTCCCATTGTATTGCTACACTGTGTTTTAAGAGTGATGGCGAAGAAAACAATTTTACCACCCTTAAGGGAGTGTATATAAAGCCCATTAGAGGAGATGTGAATTTAACATTAAAATAATAAATAAACTGATTTTCCTATTTTGTGTGCTGTGTTGAAGGCTCAGTCTTAGTTGCCAAATATTGGAGTTGTGGCACACTGAATGTGGAGGGGTGGAACAACGAGCTGTCTTCAAAACACAAATTTCACCCTCCCAAGGCCAGCCATGGGGGTTCGTATATTTCCTCGCCCCCTCTGTTGTGAAACCAGTATTTTTGGACTACCCCTCCATCTCTCTCATTACAGTATCTCCTAAATGTGAATGTTCTTCGCACAGGGAGGGAAGGTCCTGCCAGGCCATGCCTCGCCTCGCCTCGCCTCGCCTCGCCTCACATTATAGACACCTATTATTACCTCACATGGCCACTATCGGTTACGCCCGCAAGTCAGATTGTGCCGTCTGCATATCTTTCTATTTCAGCAATAATTGACAGGAGATTAATTAGTGCAATATGCAACTTATTTACAGACCTGGTAACACAGGATTCTACAGAGATTTTGTTGCTGGTTTGTTATTATATCACAGCTGTCAAGTGAGTGTCAGTAAAGTTATCTTCTGATTACAATCAAAAATATATTTTTAATTTGTTGAAATTCAGCTTGGTCTGAAATGATTCTGCGAAATTTGTGTGTATCGATTAATTCAGTGTGTACAAATAAATTCTTTGATTATTCGCTGAAAAATATACCAAACTTAACACTATTTTCAAGCATTTTGCAACAAAACTACACTGTTTACTTTGCAAGGAAGTTAAAATTTGTTGACCTATGCGTATTCTATTATTAAAGCGCGACAAAATAACTACACAGCGCTCTTGCGCGTAAAAATAGACTAGCGTCCTCCCTCAAATGATTAATATGAAAGTAATTATTTGGATATGTAAATAGCGTATGGATCTGTTCTGAAAGATTTGTGTTAAATCCAGTGGACATATTTTTATTTGTTCATATAGGCAGTCTCTAATTACATACAATAACATTGTAATATATTTGGATGAAAATGATTTTTGGAACTTGTCAGTTATATTTATTTTGCTAGAACATCAAATTCGCATAAGTGTGTTTGATCTATTGGTGTTAGCCATACACTGCATTCATATACACAGTCGAATCATTTTATGACAATTTGCAGCACGTAGTCCATGATGTAGGGCCTGTGACGTGGGCTGGTGAAGCAGGTATATAAAGTGACAAAGGGTGACTGTACACAGTGCGCTTCCTGCTGTCATGGGTAAGGGAAGCAATTTAACAGAGTTGCAAAAAGCGATGATCATCGGCTTTCCAGCCAAAGGGGGTAGCATTTCGGAAACGCAACATTTGTGAACTGTTCACGTTCCTCTGTGGTAAAGGTGTATCGTGAGTGGACGAATGACACTATTGGGAGTAACAGTCGTGAAAACACTGGAGCTCCACGCGCCATTGATGCCCGAGGTGTAAGTAGACTAAAACGGTGAGTGAAGGCCAACGAACAGACTACAGTGGAACAGCTCACTGTCCAAACAAAACAAGGGGCATCCAGACACGTGTCTACTGCAACAGCTCAGCAAACCCTCATGCGAATGGGGCTCTGGAGTAGACAGAGGGACTGCACCCATGCTAACACAGGTGCATCAACAAAAACTACTGTTTAATTTGCTTGACAGTATAGCTACTGAACTGCTACTGATTGGCGATGGGTAGTCTCAGACGAGTCATATTTTCAGCTGCATAGAATGGATGGACATCAGCATGTTCGGTGAAACGTTGGAGAACCTACACCCTGCATCCACTGCTGGACGAACACAAGGTGGTGGAGGCAGTGTTACGATCTGGGGAATGTTCTTGTGGTATTCTCTGGGTCCCATTATCCGTGTGGAAAGCACTCTTGATAGATTTGGTTATGAATCCATCCTTGGCGATCACATCCACCCGTACATGATGATTCTTTCCTCGGGAGGATGGGATCTTCCAGCACGATCAAGACATAAAAGTTCTTCCCTGGCCCCCAAACAGCCCCGATCTCAGGTCAATTGAACATCTTGGGACCACCTCGGTCGTCGCCTGTCTCCTTCAACAGTTGTGGGATGCACTGCAGACAGCATGGCTTCAGATACTCGTGGAGACCTGTTATCACTTGACTGAGTCACTGCCCGTTAGTCTAGCTGCTGTCCGTGCTGCGAAGGGCGGTTGGTCTGGATACTTGCAGGTGGTCATTCTAATGTGATTCAACTGTGTATAATTTTTAGTACTGGCAAGTTTACCTTTCTTCAAGAGTGAAGAAAAGTTTTTCTAATCCAGTTCCCATAAAAATAACTAAAACATAGTACCTAAATACTGCAAGTCACCTAATACAAACAAACTGGAA
Organism: Clitarchus hookeri; assembly: GCA_002778355.1. Lineage (NCBI taxonomy): Eukaryota > Metazoa > Arthropoda > Insecta > Phasmatodea > Phasmatidae > Clitarchus > Clitarchus hookeri. The sequence goes on along the minus strand of NQII01005470.1, from coordinate 86,635 downwards.
CATTGTACACACAAACCAAAACATATCAAACTATTTGTGCAAGTCACCTAATACAAACAAACCAAAAACAGTACACAAATACTGAGAATCGCCTAATAAAAACAAATCAAAATGTAGTGCAGTGGACATTCGATGTGCCGAAAACGCATCTACCGTTAAACCATATCCACAGTTAATTTTCCGTGGTCCCAGCAAAATTCCTATATAAATGATGCAATTACCTGCTTGTATTGTTTATCAGGTGTATCATTGATGAAAGTATCTTTCGGTCCAGTCACTGAAGATTTCCTGCAACTATTGTTTTTAAGCTGGTTGTTTATGCAAACTTCAAATAACTGGGTGTAAAATACGTTTATCACTGCAGTGCGGTACCTTAATTCAGCTGATGTCTGCAGCTCCATAGGCAAAGGCGTGGGCGAGTCTCGAATGCCCCTTCCCCTTACACTTCTGACGTGAAGGGAAGTTGTTACCTAGCAATCGTCATGGCGTACTCTCGCTCTCTCTTTTTTTCTTTGGCTCCCTCAGTCTTGCACCTTTCTTCCTCTTACATGCATTCAATACGGGAAGTTGTCATCTAGCCAAAAAAAATATAAGCTGCATCCTCTCTCTCTTTCTCCCCGCCTTGCGTGGTTGCTTCCACCCTTTACACACCTGCGAGAAATTTCATGAAGATAACCTGTCGCCCAAAATAGTTGAACATGCTTCTATCTTCACTAGTATTTCTAAGCATATGGTTTTGCTGAAAATGTTAGGCAATGTAACCTAACGAGGAATTAATTTCTTTTGCACAGATGTTATATTTTGTGTTTAAAGGTAGTCCCTCCACTCCCCTCCTCACCAGTTCAGTTGTGTTATCGTATATGGCGTAAAATAATTATTTTCAAACGATATATTGATTTATCTCTATGGGCAGCATCTTCCGAATAGTGATATGTCCTCCCCTTGCCACCCAAAATGTTTTTGAACATCGAGCGACTTGTATTACCAAACGTAAAGTTCATTTTTTGTAGCTTATTCCTGGGAGATCGGCGGGTTAATATTAACGTATTTTATTAGAAAAGTGTCTTCTAAATAAACTGATATCCATGAATGGCATATTTTACACCTTTTGTAGTCAAATGTGTAAGCACCGAGCCGAAGCTCAGCGTAACTCGCAACAAGCGTAAGTGTATGGGAAAAACAGATATATTTTTGACTATCATAGACCGCAAATAAATAAATTTTAATCACAGTCTTTATTTTTCTCTTTCTCAATCACACGTTTTTAAAGTGAACTATTATTAATTACTTAAACTCGGTACATATTTGCCACGTAATGTGAACATGGCATCGGCACGCAAGTGTAGATCGATCAAGATGTGGCTTAGATTGCATAAACTTCAGCTATCCTCTGTGATATACAGGGTGAGTTTTTTCCTCCCCTTTAGCGTGACGTCCTTGTGTCCTCCCTCAGGTGTGCCAACCTGTTTGGATGGGGAGGGGTAGATTGTTTCTCTCCTCTCGCCACTGGACTTCCCCTTCTCCGTCTCGCCTGCCGTGAATACACCGGTCTGTCAATAACTTCTCCGCGTGGGACATCCAAATATAGTGTATTTTGTGATGTTACACTCTTTGTTAAAAAGAGTTGAGGTGAAGTGTTTTTAAATGTATTATTTACAGTATTACTAGAACAGTACAACTTTTTCAAACAGTCCCATTTTTATTGTTTTAGTTAAACTTTATTCCCAGTTAATGTACAGCTCTCGTACTCAACATGAAGTTTAAGGTCAGAAGTTGTATTTTATTGATATAGACATGAAACCCTCATCAACTAAAATTCTGGATTTATGGAAACAATTTTGGCAGTCCCTTGAAAAACTTTAGGTAGTCCACTGTACACAAATATTGGAAGTAACTTAATACAAACCAAAACATGGTGCACAATGGAAGTCATGTAATACAAACAAACGAAAACATTGTGCACAATGGAAGTTGCATAACACAAACAAACCAAAACATGGTACACAATATAAGTCATGTAATGCAAACACACCAAAACATGGTGCACATTGGAAGTCATGTAATACAAACAAACCAAAACATGGTGCACAATGGAAGTTCTGTAATACGAACAAAACATGGTGCACAATGGAAGTTCTGTAATACGAACAAAACATGGTGCACAATGGAAGTTCTGTAATACGAACAAAACATGGTGCACAATGGAAGTTCTGTAATACGAACAAAACATGGTGCACAATGGAAGTTCTGTAATACGAACAAAACATGGTGCACAATGGAAGTTCTGTAATACGAACAAAACATGGTGCACAATGGAAGTTCTGTAATACGAACAAAACATGGTGCACAATGGAAGTTCTGTAATACGAACAAAACATGGTGCACAATGGAAGTTCTGTAATACGAACAAAACATGGTGCACAATGGAAGTCATGTAACACGAGCAAAACACTGTGCACAATGGAAGTCTTGAAACACGAACAAAACACAGTGCACACATAATGGAAGTCGGTCGCATAATGCGAACCCAAACACAGTGCACAAATAATGGAAGTCGGTCGCGTAATGCGAACCGAAACATGGTGCACAAATAATGGAAGTCGGTCGCGTAATGCGAACCGAAACATGGTGCACAAATAATGGAAGTCGGTCGCATAATGCAAACCGAAACACAGTACACAAATAATGGAAGTCGGTCGCGTAATGCAAACCGAAACACTGTGCACAAATACTGGAAGTCGCATAAGGCAAACTGAAACACTGTGCGCAAATACTGGAAGTCACATAAGGCAAACCGAAACACTGTACACAAATACTGGAAGTCGTCTAATATATACAAATCTTACTTTAAACGAAGAAACATTTTTTTTTTGTAGAAGGAAAGCAATTGCAGGAATTCATTAAGTTCATTTTAAGTTTCGTTATTAAATAATTCTACATTTAATCCAAACAACATAGTTTATTGGCGAAAGCAATGAAGATAAGATTAACACTGACTTTTTTGTGCTATTTCATGAACATACTGCAAGTCTGAAATATATTTTGGATTTCTTATTGGCATTGATCTAGTGTGCCTGGGATCAACTAACTCGGGAAGAAGACGGTCCAGATAAAACTTCTGCAGTGTCAGTTCAATTTCTACGAACCAGAAATATTTTACTCTTTTGACACATGCCAGAAGCATTATTTTATTTGTCCATATGCAAAAAGACAGAATTTGCTTTCAGAAATGTGCAACTGGCCCTCTGGTGGCGGGGAACTGTTCTGATTTTCCTAAAGCCCTTTTTCAAGGTTTCGTTACTCTGAATTCCTATGTCTTAAAATACGCTTTTCGTTAAAGTGCCTCGTTATATTCACTATGTTACACAATCATCATTGAATATGCACATGTATAGTCACCAAACAGGGCTGAAACTTCTCAAGGTCAGTCGATCAGTGGCGCCAAGGGATGTTAGATCGCCAGAGCCCTGTCATGGTGCGGTACGTTCAAAATTATGGTACATTTCTAACATGCTTAAAAAAAAATTTTCATTATTGTTTCACTTTCATTACAAAACAGTTGTTTGAAAATAAAACTACTGATATCAAATACAAATGCGATATTTGAAATGATTGAAACATTACTTGGTTTGTGATGCACTTAATCATTCCACCTTTATAAAATATGACAATCAAACACAACTGCCTGCACAGCAATGGAATATGTTCGATAACTATGCGACGCTAGTGCTCGTCACGCGAGATATTTCTTTTGCCTCCAACTCCGGCGCGTTGGTATGCTCTATGCTTGGCTCAGATCACCTACTTTTCCTCCCCTGTTCCCCTTCCTTGCTTTCCCCTCCTCCTTTGTGCATCATAATTTTTTTTGGGGCTTGATAGTTTATTTAAGTTGTTGCATGGCCTGGGTTCCAATTCTTCGATGCAGTACATAAGTAAAATGTTGCTTGCCTGTTTCCATGCGAGTAGCACTCTTTGGCCTTCTGTCCGGCTGCGGCATGTCGGCGCGAACAGCCGTATAGCCATTGCAATACCTCCTGTGCTCAGCCAGTTTCGGCACCCGTCAGTCCCGTCACACGTGGTTGATTATCATGCTTTGAAACAATGTTTACAGATATCTAAATGCTCAGTGTGTGGCGTCATCTGGGAGCGTACCAGTCGTGAGAAATTCGACACGTAACAATAATGCGAGTTCTGGTCCTCCGCTGTGGTGAGCAGCAGCAAATCAAAGTGCTGGGTCAGTTCTACATCTGTCACCCGTATCGGCACTACTTTCGTATTCTTATCGAGTGTGTATACGTTGATTCTGTCCCCCGCATTAGCTCTCCCAAAAGATGGTATTTGTCGTAGAGGAGTGGGAAACTCTATGGTAGAAAAATCGAAGCGTATCTCAAGCCTGGTGTATCGCTGGTTGAGGCGTTGAGGATTCCTCCCCTCTACGAAGCATGCCAGTATAGCCCATTTAAAGCAATGTAGGTCAGCATTGTGCGGGTTGATAATTGCACCTTTCTCTGCAAAACCTGCAGGCAAGGGGACGTATGAGGAGACTCTAAGAGGGTCGAGCTTGTTTACGCGTAACTGGACTCGTTTCACAGCAGTGAGTCAAGCCGCTACTCTTCCCCATATAGTCAGTCTCCTCCACGCAGATCTTGGCAATGGCAGCCAACACAGTCACCTCTATGTCGGCTACGTTAAAAAGAGGCATGTTCATCGTATTAAATGCACGATGATCCTCCTCGTCCTCGTGAGGCTCTGGTTTACCATATACGCACTCGAGAAATATATTAAACTTGACTGCCCCCTGTGTCTCGATTTCCTGCTCTAGTTGGCCAATGATATTCGGTTTCATTGCCTCGAGGTAGTCGCAAATGTCTATTGCTGCCCTCGAGGTATTCTTGGAGACGCAAGTTTTCATTATGCCACTAAACGCTCTTTCAACCTCCACGAATCCATACGAGTTGCTCTCAAGAGCCGGAATGTGATGGGACGGCTGCGGGTTTGTCACTCTCGCTCGCTTCGCCGGCCAGGAGGTTAACGTGGCAGCACCAGTACACTTTGCGCTATGCGCACGAAGCCTATCGGCCCTGGTAAGCTGCTGGCTGCAGTTCCCACATGCCCTTGATGGAGCAGCAGGGTTCGCCCAACAAATACGTTCATGGCGCCGGGCATCACAAGAGTGCGCGAAGCTCCCATTACAGAATGTACAGTTGAGCAAAGCGGCATGCCTGATCAATCCTGTACATGTTGTCATATGTTCGGCAAGCATGTCTGTGCGGTTGAAGGGACGACCGCACCTATAGCAAAGATGTTGGGCGGGTTGCCGGAATGGATTTAGAGAGCAATTGCGCTCGTGACGCAATTCATTATGACGAACCGTAAACCCCGGGTCGCAAAAACCACACTGTAGTGCAGGTCTGCATATAATGGGAATGGTCGAGGGGTTAAACAACACAGCTGAGGATGGAACCAATGCAAGTGAACTAGACTGTGACGAATCCATTGCAGTAGTTTATGTATATATAAATATACTTATATATATTATTTCAGGTACGTGGCAGGCAGCCAAGACCAGGAGATATCCTACGACAAATCAAAAAGGTTCTAGGATAGTTTGCAAATATGTGTGTAAATATATATATATATACACACAGAGGTGACAAAAGTCATGGGATAGCAATATGCAAATATACACATGACAGTAGTATCGCGTACAAAATGTATAAATGGGCAGTGCATTGGTTGGGCTTTTATTTGTAGTCAAGTGATTCATGTGAAAAGGTTTCTGACGTGATAATGGCCGCACGACGGGAATTAACAGACTTTGAACGCGGAATGGTAGTTGGAGCTAGACGCATGGGACATTTAATTTCGGAAATGGTTAGGGAATTCAATATTCCGAGATCCACAGTGTCAAGAGTGTGCCGAGAATACCTTATTTCAGGCATAATCTCCCACCATGGACAACGCAGTGGCCGACCGCCTGCTCTTAATGACGGAGACCAACGATGTGTGCGCAGAATCGTCAGTGTTAACAGACAAGTAACACTGCGTGAAATAACCGCACGAATCAATGTGGGCGTACAACGGACGTGTCCATTAGGACAGTGCGGCGAACTTCAGCTGTACTGGGCTATGCCAGCAGAAGACCGACTCGAGCACCTTTACTAACAGCACGACATCGCCTGCAGCGCCTCTCCTGGATCGTGACCATATCGGTTGGACCCTAGACGACTGGAAAACCGTGGCTTGGTCAGATGAGTCCCGATTTAAGTTGGTAAGAGCTGATGGTAGGGTTAGAGTGTGGTGCAGACCCCACGAATCCATGGACCCAAGTTGTCAACAAGACCTTCTACTACAACATCAAACACGTCTTCTTATTCTTTTACAAACTCACTGCCATTTCCAATCCGTTTGTAGAATTGAATCTGTTATTCAAAATCATGTTGATATTTGGACATATTTTTTCCTCCATATTGCACTGGTGGGCAACTCTTTTTGCTAAATTCTACCAAAGCATATTCTCCCTTTTCAAATGTTTCCCTTTCAAAATTCATTTCCTCTTGAATTTCTGCAACTTTTTGGTTTGATGTTTCTAAAATGTCTGTAATATCACCTTCTTCTGAAAACAAATATATGTCGTCAATCTCAGATTCACTATCAAAACCCAATTTCTTAATTAATCTGCCTTTATTATTCTTCTTTCTTTTTATTTCTTTGTTGGCACCAGGAAACTTAGGCACTTGTTTTCTCATTTTCTTTTTTTTTTTTTGTTCTCGAATTTGAATTTTTTCTGGTGTTTTTTTGACTATTTTGGACCTCCCAGGTTTTATTCCTCTTTGTACATTTTTTTTGGGCTGCAGTTTTAGGGTAAGGTTGAATTTGTTCCGGGGTTACAATAGGCCTAACATCATAACCACTTTGATAAACATTCTCCTTTTGAACCTGGCTCACTGGTGAAGATTCTGTTGTTAATGTTGATGGCCCTGCAACACTTTCCTCAAACCAGCTTGTTTCGTTCGTCTTTGAAGATGAGCTTTTATCTTCCCCAATGTAACTTGTAACCTCAACTGAATTCTATAAATGTCAACTGTTTTCCCAGGGTTGTTGATAAGCTAAGCCTCGACTCCTGGGTTGTAATACGTAATATGCCTTGAATGGGAACTAGACTGCAAGATCAAGTGGTTGTAATTTATGTGAAGTGTGTGGTGGGAAAGTCAAAATTACTACCCCTACTTCAGGTGCTAACTCCAAGGTTTCAACTGAAAGGCGAGACTCGTGGTTGTCAATTATTAACAACACATGTTCTTTGGTATGTTTTGTGTGTTTTATAAAATGATCCATATATTTAATTTCAACTATTCATTAGACCAACCAGAAAGGTTAGCCTCGCCGGTTGTCCCTGGAGGTGCTCCCTTCAACATGAACTCCTTGAAATTTACTCTAGGGAATAACATCATTTGGAGTATGTGATTACCTATATCATTGATACAGGTGGGCATTACCAGCTGCCCACGTTCAACTGACGCCATGCCTCCAACCTGTTTTGCACTCTTAGGTGCGACAATTTTTTTAAGGTTTTGGTCTGTTGTTATCCCATTCTCATGTTGGTTCCAAATACTTTCAGGGGGGAATGGACCAAAGAGCTTGTGGACATCTTCCAAATTATCAAAAAACATACCCACATTGGTTTTATTAAAACAAGTTGCACGAAACAAACTAGTTTTTTTTTTGTTTTCTGATCACTAGACCTTCAAAATGTCGTTTCAATAATAACTTAATAAATTTGAAAGCTAATTTGCGAACCCCCTTTTTTTTTTGTCAGGTCATACTGCATTTTAGCTACAGTTTTAATATAATCAACTAATTTAATTTCTTCTTCCTCTGTAAATACTTTCTTTGCATAATATTTGGCTTTGTATTCAAAGTTTTCTGCACCAGAAGCTTTGAATATATTAGATGGCCGGACAATTGTAGTAAACTTAACATTAAAAACTTTGCAAGTGTCTCTTATTGTAATACACTTGTCTTCGGGTGCAGTAACAGCTTCAATTGCTTTTTTTATTGACTCAGGGTCAATAGGATTTCTTTTTTCCCCTGATTTACTTCGTGCCATACTGACCTAAAACAAAAAACGACCAAATCGTAACATTATGTACCTATGATCACTGATCTATGGTACACGATGTTGTTTTGATCCACAGTTCACGATGGTGTATCTTTACACACTTAATAGCCTGCACATTCTAAGTTAGGTTCAAGGATGAAATGTAGAATGTCATATTACTTACCAACAAGCAGTATTTCAGGTAGAATGAGATTTCAAACACTCAACAAAATCATACTCTTGTAAAAAAATAATTAGAAAAACAGAAATTTGTTACTTTTTGAGCTTGAAAATTTATTTTACACTTCACTTCAAAACAGTAACACTTTGATAGCTCTCCTCGCACTTACTTTGCATTCTAGTGGACAAACATTGAACTAGCACAGTTTTTTTGCATAGATAGAAGCACCTGTCGAGAAACCAAAGGATGATACAAGTTACACCATGGTCAAGGTACAACAGTCTCCCCTATGTCTTAGGTCGGGTTTATTATTGAAATGGATGCATGCGACGCAGTTATGGGCTTGTACTACCCCCGCGCTGAGGAGCTTGCTCCAGTGATGTAAAGTGGCGGCGGTAGCTATAGCAGTGTTGTCTGGTGCCATGACCATAATTGTAGCCATGGTCACACCCTGAAAGAGGAAGGGTCTAGATGGAAGGGCACAGCAAACCAGCACAAAGCGAAGAGGGCTCTGGGATAATCCACGCGACAGTCGCGGAGGATAAATGTATATTCCTTTGACTGGATTAGGGCTAGAGAAAGTATGGTAAGTTGATAGTTAGCGAAGATAAACTTTTGTGGGTTTAGTGCAGGGTGATATGAAATGAATGTGCAGCTGAGATGTAACCAGGGTCGCGCTATATGGCCCTGATGGTGAGAGACAGAACTGAGCCACCCACCCGACAGATGCCAGCCATCCCTCTGTAACACAGAGAAAAGTGTTAGTGTGTTACAGGCAATTGTAAGTAGGAGAAATTATAAGTAGGGGTTATGTGTTCATCACCTTGCTCATGACCTTGCTTGCAGCTGTGTGTGTTGGTGTGTGCTTATAAGTATAGGCGTGCCTCAACACAACCCCCCACCAGCTGCTGCAGAGAGCTTCACGATGCCTGAAGCCTTGGAATCTACAGAGGCGAAGGATCATACATATAAATAGCTGTCGGATGAGATAAGTGTTTTGGCGCATGTGTGTGTACTATAATGTACTTGTGATGGTGGGTGAACCTCTACACAACCCCCACCAGCTCCTGCAGAGAACTTCAAGACGCCTGTCACCTTGAAATCGGTAGAGGCGAAGGACCATACATACAGGCACCTATCGGATGAGAGAAGGGTTTCGTCACATGTGTGTGTATATCAGTGTACTTGAAATATACATCACAGGGCCATCACCAAGCCAGAGGCTGTGCAATGGATGCTTTGCCTTGTTCTGTGATCACATAGTGCTGCGCTAATTTTTGGTGCATGAGTGTAGTAGGTGTATTGATATGGAGAAGTAATACAGGTTTCCCGGTGTTAATTACAGTCACGTGCAAGGCTGAGGACTTGCATGCAATGATTAAGTACATTTATGGCGGCCTGTGTGCCAATATGTTTTTTGGTCGCTTATATTTCTGAGTCTCGCCGGGGTCATAATCGCCGAGACTAGATATTTTAGGGCTAGTGTTGTTGCACAGTCGTGTAGAATTTTTCCGCCATTTTGATGAAGTGCTTATTGAATCTTTTGATTTTTAATTCGTTATGCAGATCTGTAATGGGACAGTGTCTAGCCGCAGCTACAGCAATTCGACCTGCAGTTTCTTAATCTGTGTTTTAGCTGCTTGTGCCCATGTGGGCGCAGCAAATGTAATGACATGGCATATGAGCATTGTGTTGAGCAATAGTGCTGTATTTCGCGTTATAGAACTTAGTCTATTAAGTATAGTGCAGAGGGCGGAAAGCCTGCCATTTGCACTTACGCATTTGGCGTCTATATGTGCTTTCCCGGTCATATGCATGCCTAAATATTTTACATCTTTTTGAGGTATGGGTTTATTAAATAGTGTTATTTGCGGGCGATTGACAGCTTGAGGTAATGCCCATTAAATTTAACCCTCCATTTTATGCAATGCTCTTGAAAGGCTGTCAGAGCAGTTTGTAGTCTTCGTGTTGCTAAGCCGAGGTCGTGGGAGCGACTGAATATGTCGTCAGCATAGCAACTGAATTGCACAAGTCGGTGGTCAGGCTTAGGTAAGTCATGTATATAAATATTAAATGATACAGGGCCAAGAATGGTGTCTTGTGGCACTACAGCATAAATTGTTTTGCTTTCTAATTTCGACCCTTTGCATTGAACAGAAAAAATTCTACTGTTTAAATAGCTGGCTAATGATATAATGTAGCAGTCAGGGAATTTTAATAAATGTAATTTATAAAGTAAGACAACATGAAATAAGTGATCAAAAGCCTTTTTAATGTTTAAAAAGACTGCGACAACATAGTCCTTCCAGTTGAAGGCATGCGCCTTCCAGTTGAAGCGATTCGCACAAGTTGATGTGTTGTAGAGGGAATTTTACGGCTGCTAAACTGCTATTTGGGAAGACAATTATATCTGGTGAGATGGACGTTATTCTGTCTTAGGATTATGCTTTCTGCCATCTTGGAGAGAACATTTAATAGGCTAATTGACCTGTAATTTTGGGGGAATTTCTTATCTTTCACTGGCTTGTGGAATGCTATAACATTCGCAGCTTTCCATTCATTCGGAAAGTATTCCAACTTGAGAACAGCATCGATGCATGTGGCTATATACTCAAGACCCAGTTAAGGGATTTTCTTGAAGACAATTGCTTGAATGCCGTGAGCCCCTGGTACTTTTCTGGGATGCATGCGGTCAATCGAAAGTTTTAATTCGTCCGTCTGAGTAAGTTCGGGTTAGTCTTCAGTCGGTCGCATTCCTTTTATATTTAATTTGTGTCGTGAAGTTTATATCACAGGGGTCCTGGTTTGGTTGGAATGTATTTTCCAGCACATTGACAAAGTTCGGCACCTTTGCTTCAGGAGTGAATTAAATCCCTGTGTTAGTTTGTAGAGGTGGGACTTTATCTGTCTAATTTAAAAAAACGTTTTGTTAAGCACCATAAGTTGTTTTCGTGCGGTGATAGCTTAGCAGCTTTATCATCTCATTATTTCCTCTGAAATGACAGCCTGTGTTTCGTTAATTTGCGCCTTGGTTTGCCGATCTCGGCGTCTGGAATAATGGCGTCTTATGCGGTTTTTCTGCGTGATTAATTCCCGCATATGCTGCAGAAATGTGTCCATTTCGTGTGTATGTGTCTTCTCTGGAACACTTTCGGTCACGCCTTGCTGTATGGTCCTTGTAAGGACGGTTATGCCTGCATCAACATCCTGTGTAGTTGTTAATAAATCGTAATTTATTATGTTCGGCAGATTTTAAGATGTAAAGTCCAGCCCCTCCAATCGGCTTTAGAATAGTCTTTAATTTTCCTCGGGGCATTTGCTTCTGTGTATATATATTATAAAAATCATTGTGAACTGGGTAATGATCTGAAGACAGATCATGTACGACTCGCATCTCAAACCCAGTTGTAAACTGTTTGCCTACGACAATATCAAATCTATAAGGATGTTGATTTAAATAAGTGGGTTAAAAGTAGGCTCAACTGGGACCATAACTTGATAGTTTCTAGTCGCTTGGTGCGTTTGCAGGAGCATACTATTGACCGTTCTATTTATAGAATTCCAATTCGGATGTTTGGCATTTATATCGCCTAGTGCGAGGAAGGTTAGGCCGTATTATAATAAAGCAGATCTAGGTCAGCATGTGTACGTGAGCGCCTAGACGGGGCATTGATTGCTAAAAGTTTAGTGCGTTGCTGGCCTAGTTTTAATTCAATACCTACAGATTCCAGTGCTGGAAAATCTGGAAGCATTAATTCGTAGTGAGCGACAGAATTGTGGATAAAAATTGCTACTCCACCACCCCCTTTCTCGCTCCTATGGCCTGTCTTTTCTGTATATGGTATAGCCTGGATTAGAAAAGCGAATATTAGGTGTAAAGTGTGTGTCATTTATTGCCGCGATTTTAACATTATGACGAGACAAAAAATCAATAAACTCGTCCCTTTTTGAGCGAAAGCCTCTCGCATTCCAGAAAATAATGGTGTATATACGTAATTCGGAATTGTTCATGGTGGCTGCATTAATTTGGCTTGGCAGCATGGTCAAAGTTCTTGACAGGCTCTATGAACGCACCGATAGTCGCGGTTATTTTATCTTGTATTACCATGTTGGGCGCAGTTCGAATGACAATCATAGCGCAGAGGGGTTGCAGTACTTGAGCAAGGTCAGGGTACTTGCTAAAGTGCGCATCACTCTTGAAAGCAGTGCTTATCGCGGCCATGATCGCGCTGGGATAGGTGGCCTGTGATGTCAGGGATGGCTTGGGAGCAGGTGTTACCTCCATCGCCGCCGGGGGCGGACTGGCGATTTTGATTTTTTTTAACCTACCTTAAAACTAAGAGGAGTGTCGGAGATCCTGGGTAGGGATAGGACCTAAGTGCGTCTTAGAGCTGAACCCCATACGCCTAGGCATGCATGGAAGGTTCTAACTACAAGGGAACATGCTCGCGGCTATTCTGGGATTGAGCAAAATATGGCCACGATTGGGGCCATGTTTACCTCCCATGCTACTTAACATGAACTAAACAGGGAGGGAGAAAGCCGGCATAGACACCGTAAAAGCCCCTCGACAGAGACAAATTGCAAGATTGCATGCAATTTATGAAATAGAAGAAGATTTCTACTAGAACATAGGATGTGATTGGATAATCTTTATTGAAAGGTTGTTTGAAACACTAGACGAGAAATATTAGTCGGGAGGGCTGTCTTTATTTTGACGATCGCGCTGCAATTTGATTATAATGAGGGGGGTGGGAGGTACCAGCACTCCTGATGGAGAGGGTAATGCGCAATTGGGCATGACCCCTCCCGTGTCGCCAGTCGACACCTGATACATAAAAGGGGGAGAGAAAAGAGGAGGTTGTGGAGACTCCCTAGGTGGACAACCCGCCACAGGCGCAGGTGTTTAGTGGTGCATCAGAGAGCACACTCGCAGCGCCGATAGGCGACTGCATTGGACCATATATAGTGCACCCCCCCCACCCCTCGCAGAAACACGACTTATATGTGTTGCGCGAGAACTTGTGTCTGGTTCACACTGAAGTGTCTTCTTCATCTCCGAGGTGGTGTGTCTTGAGGGCTTTGCAGTCACAGTCTTGGTTCTTGCTGTGAGGGGAAACTGAACCCTGATTTGCTGTCATCTCGGCCAATGGCCATGTGTGCTGGCAGAGAGCTTGTTGGCCATACATGCACATTTTTCTTCTAACCTACTCTAAAACTCAATTCGCATTCGAGCAGCGGATTTCATTGAGTGTGCACCTCGTCTCTTCGCGTCGATCTTCTGTTAGGACGTAGCTCGTGGACACGGGGATTACTTGCCGGCCTCTTAAGCTCCGCCTTAAGGGGTCATCCCGAGCCTAGCCCAGTGGAGTCAGCGGCAAGTATCTCCACAGCGTGTTAGGAACTCTCTCTCTCTCTCTCTCTACACTTGTCATTTATTTTTATTAAGTTGAACACTCTGGTGCTTCTCCACCACAACCCCACCTTGCCCATCCTGGAAGGGACTGTGACACTGGCCATGGGGGATGGTCTTCAGCAGAATGACAACCTCATAGCTGCTATACCCTCCAACATCCAGTCCGGCGCAGCCCTCGTCAGCTATACACACGACAAAGTAACTGTAAGACAGGAGCATTTCTCACTGGAGACATTTCCCCTGCCCTCTGATAACTCTGACAGAGAACCTGAACCTGAACAATGCGCCATGGAGACCGATTCGGCCGCCCGAGTGGAAATCGGCTCTGAGCAATGGAAAGAAGTTGCAAGGCTCAACAACAAGCACCAAGATCGTCTGAACTCCCAGACGTAGAGAGAAACCCTAGCTGAGACCAGCAAGGGTGAAGTGTCCTTGCAGACCACAACAGGAGGCTGTTGTCCAGCAAGTGTCAGTTTCAAACCGGGTTTCCATTCTGCGGGAACAGAGTTCCCAGCCCACTCCCGGCCCTTCAGGCATGCAAAACATCATCATAATCCAGCCGCGCGCTTCCACTACCACAAGGAAACTAACTTTCAGACTGGTCGTGCAGGAAACCAATCGGTACAACCAGATTGTAAGGGATACCGACACAACTATCATACAAGAAGACCTAGAAGCGCGCGGTTATACAGTTAGTGATGTTTACCAATTTCAGGCCCGCAGACCCGACCCTTGCGACCCCACACGCTTCTGTCTAGAAAAAATGAACCTCTTCTGCGTGACAGCCGCAAAAAATGACATCATTTCACCCCTTCTCTCTGTCACCCAGCTCAATATGACAATCCTCCACCCACGCTCGTACAGAAAGCGGCTGTTCGATGTAGCCGTGTCGCAACTGTAATGCCCTAGACCACACTAAGAACTTCTATAGTCTACACCCAAGCTGCCCTCACTGTGCCGGACCACACAACCTTGATGGCTGTCAAAAAGCAATAGAAAAAACAAAAAAGCCAATCTGCTGTAATTGCGGAGGAACCCAACTGGCATCCTCTAAACAATGCCTCAAAGTCCTGGAAATTGTCCAGCGCCAGCAGGCAGCAGCCGAACGAAAAGTAACTACCAGGACTCAGACTCGCATGGTGGCACCTGCTTCCCCTGCCAGAGTTCGAGACGTGTCTCAATACACCAAAATATTGGACGCCAGAAACTTACAATCTACTCATTCTTACGCACAAGCCATCAGGGCTCCCAACAGAACATTCACAGTACCCGCACAAACACCTGTTGTGCCCCAAATTCATGTTCAGGCACCTCTGCCCCCTCCCCCCTCTTTCCAAGGCTGGAATGGGGTCGTCTCTACAAGACTTAATGGATCTCCTTAAATTTATTCGGGAGGCGAACTTCAAGTCCATCATGGAACACTTCTGCCCGTACATGATGGTAGCTAATAGCACACCCGACCCAAAAACAAAATACATGCTTCTGCTGGAGGCTCTGACCACATTCCAGGATGCATCCTAAATGGATCACACCCCCCAGCATTATCCCGGTACCTGCTCTATCCTTTACTGGAACAGTAACGGTGTGTTTAACCAGCTCTATGAATTAGAAAGATTACTGGAGACATACTGCATAGAAATAGCCCTCATACAAGAAACACTTTTAACTCCGCGAAAAAAAATTTCCGTTAAAAATTACGTAACTTATCGGTCAGACCGTACCAAAAAGGAAAGAGGCACTTTAATGCTAGTTCACAATAAACTAAATCATCACATAAATTCAAATCATAACTGCGAAAATATAGAATCAATTTCAATCAATATTAACACAAATCACAGACATCTAACAGTCACCTCAGCATATCTCTCGCCCTCAAAAGACCTAAGAATAGCAGACCTAGGCAAAATAACCAACCAACTAGGGATGGGTCGGTTCGGTTCTTCGGTTCCAATTTATACCGGTTCTTGAGGTTTGACTCGGAACCGGTTTTAGGTTAACAACAATTACTCGGTTCTTGGTTCTACACAGCAATGGCAAAACTCTGTTGTTACAAAAATAACTATGGTATTTACTCATATATAGCGCGCCCTTTTTTCCCAACATAAAGGAAAAGATTTCTGGGTTGCCTGCTTTACACGGAAAAACAAT
This sequence comes from Clitarchus hookeri, assembly GCA_002778355.1. NCBI lineage: Eukaryota > Metazoa > Arthropoda > Insecta > Phasmatodea > Phasmatidae > Clitarchus > Clitarchus hookeri. Next base: position 70,789 of record NQII01005470.1, on the reverse strand, counting down.
TAAGGAGTGGTAGTCGTAAACTGTTCGGTGATGTTTGGAGGGAAGTGTATGGGAACCTTCTGTTATCTCATCTCTCCCTCTTTCTTACATCCACTCTCTTCTCCCTTCTCTCTCTCTCTCTCTCTTAACTCTCGGCCCTCCGCCGCCGCCGTAAACAACNGCCAGCCTATCGATACATTCCTCCAAGCCTTCTTTGTTTTGCCAAGGATTTTGTGTGGGGGGGGGGGAAGAGAGGTAGAAGAGACCTTTTTTTTTTTAGGTGTCACATTCCAGCACAGCAAAAAAAACCAGGGAGTCACTGTGTAAAAGACACAAAAAAAAAGGGCCGCCCAGACACCATAAAAGAAGCAAAACAAGATAAGAAATCCCGCCCACCACAGCTGTTGACATTCTTTTAACGAACTTTTGTTTGAGGGCCATGAGTTATTTAATTAAAGTATTTTCCAAACATATCACAATCACCACATATGAATATAAAAAAAGAATAATTTTTTACATATTTCCTAACCTTTAATAAATTTAATACAAGTTTATCTGTATACATTAAAACTTATCTTCACACTTTGTTATTGTTAAATTCTTCTATATAACGGTTAAATAAAACATTTAATGAATTTTACCTGCATTGGTTTAATAAAGTTGCAAGCAAAATGCAAGTAGTCAAAATACATAGAACCGAATACTGGAACCGATATTCAAATTGTAGAATCGGCACCGGAACTGGAATCGTCATTTTTGGTTATTCGACCCATCCCTACAACCAACAATATATATATCATTGCAGGTGATCTAAACTCTAAACATACTGACTGGAATAGCAGAGTACCTAACAGAAAAGGTAGAATTTTACTTACGCACTCGCAAACCAATAACTATATAATCAGCGCTCCGGACTGCCCCACGCATTTCCAATGCAAAGTAGATATAAACCAGATGTTTTAGATATTCTGCTGACTAATATTCCTAATCCAATATTGGAATTGCGTCCCTTGAATGAGTTAAACTCCGACCACTTACCAGTTTTTTTGCAAAATTAGCACCAATTTAGTCAAACACCCAGATACAATACATAGAAAATTTCCACTGACAAACTGGGACAACTTTAAAGTAGATTTAGAAGCAATATTCATCTTACGCGACATAGTAATCAAAAAGAAAAAGGATATAGACTCAGCTTTACATCTGTATTAAAACACAGAACTGATCTCTTAAAATCAAAATATAACAAACTTAAAAAATAACTTGGAAACAAGTTAGGTAAACTTAAAATCACAAAATGGGAGACGTTTGTTACAGGACTTTCCGTCAACATATATAGCTTCTGGCGAATTAAAAAATACTCCGAGGAAAAAAATCAAACTTAGCCTCTACTTCCATTTTAACGACCACAGGATTAAAGTATAACCCAGTAGATAAAGCCGAAGCAATAGCCGACTCACTAGCAGATCAGTTCACTCCAAATAACGATATCGGAGACCCTGACTTCACAAGGGACGTAATTACAAATACAACTAATTTCCTCAATAATAAAGCCAAAAGAAAGCCGCAATACATTACTATTCATGAACTAATGCTTGCAATTAAATCAGTCCAACCAAAAAAGGCCCCCGGGGAAAATAAAATTACATATCAAACGTTAAAAAAACCTACCCTTCCCGGCGCTATGTTTCCTACTAAAGACATTTAATGCCATTTAAAAAATTTAATACTTCCATTTAAACTGGAAACGGGCAAAAATAATTACAATTCCTAAACCAGGCAAAGACCCGTCTCTACCCCAAAACCTTCTCCCGATATCGCTTCTCAGCTCCCTCAGTAAAATATTTGAAAAACTACTCCTGGTAAGATTAAATACTCATGCACACATAAAGAAAGTAATTCCTAAATCGCAGTTTGGTTTCAGGGCAGGCCATTCTACCACTCGCACACTTACTAAACATTTTATCGAAACAGTATTAGCTAATAATGGTAAAAAATATACAATCGCGGTTTTTCTGGATGTAGCAAAAGTCTTCGATAAAGTTTGGATACCTGGCCTACTACAAAAATTTATTAACTTTAAATTCTTGGACTGCTATATCCACCTACTTAAAAATTATTTCATAAATAGAAAGTTTTACGTCAGCTGTGACACGCCGCATCTAGCATTCGCACTCTACGAGCAGTTGTTCCACAGGGCTCCGCTCTATCTCCCTTCTTTTATAATATTTATACAGCTGACATCTCTAATAATCACGCTAAAGTTAAAATATATGCTGATGATATTGTTATCTTTGCCCACAATAAATCAATATACTATGCTCATTTATACGCCCAACTGCAGTTCGACGAGCTGAGAGAACGGTACGACAGGTGGAAAATTAAATTAAACGCGGAGAAATTCCAGGCTCTATTTATAACACGGAGAAGGAAACCTAACAACTTAAAAACATTTAAATACAATAATGAAGTAATTCCCTACTGCACACAAGCTAAATACCTTGGCCTAATAATAGATGAAATATTAAGATGGCATGCCAAAATAAAACAAACACGTAATCTACTGTCAAGTGCTCACTACAAGGCGAGGCCCGGTGGGCTGCAATGTTGCCACCGTCGCCTCTAACATGTACTACCAGTACTAAAACTATCAGTTCGCAGGGAGATTTTCCTTTCATGCGACACGCATACAAACATACTCTATAATGTTATGGTATACACCTAAATTATTTCTTTAACAGTAACTTTTAAATTCACCATTTTAGGTGCCCGTCTGCCTGGTTCGCGAAATGTTCTGCATTGTGTTTGAAGTTGTAATGAGGCGTTGGTGTGACTTTCACACTAGAATTTATTATAATGCCGCACAGTTGATGCGCCATATTGTAAGTTACTGCCGACTGTTTACTTGCCACGGCTTGCTCAGGGTAGAAACACGAGACTCATAGAATTGAACATTATTAATTAAGAATGAAGAAGTTCCAAATTAGTTTGTTATGTACTTTGTTTATTTAACACTCAGTTCCACAGTTCGCAGAAGAAGTCCAAATTGCAGAGTACGAACCTTACAGATAAATATAAAAGTACAAAAAACAGCGCCACAGTGGTTTCCGTGTATTAACGTCTCATGAATATTAGCCCGAATAAAGAATATCTGCTGCTACCTCCCACACCGGCTGAGAAATGAAGTAATACAGTCTAGTGGCCGATGTGGGGGTTCTAATCCTGCCCGAACGCGGCCTAGGCTAGCATTGCATGATACTTCTCGACTACGCTGACCTGCCCTCACGGGCGACGTGAAGTAACTCCCTCTGTAAGGGCGACAGCTAGACGCCTATATCCTACTGCCTATCCCCCCTCTCCTGTGATAACGGCCTGGCCACGTACGCTCTCCCTCGTTATCTAACTGCTCCGTACGAACTACTCCTGCGATAAGCGCCCGGCATCCGGCATCTGCCAGCAGCGTCATCTAAAACTGCACGTGGCCCGCGCTCAACACGACGTTATCGACTGCCGCGCCGTCAACATTAACAAACCTCGCCGTCCACAAAAACTTGTTGACATATTAAAACTGCGCCGAAGGAACTAAAACTGTTGATGTCGCCTGATCCCCAGAAACTAACTAATCTACTTTATGCTGACGCTTTCAAAACTCCCAAGTTCGAAACGAAAACTGTAACCAGGACTCTTGATAAAAACGTAACCCGCAGACGTCCGCCCCTTAACCTACAAATGCACACGTCTGTCTGATAAACACGGGAAACGAGCCACCACGGCTTTAAACTTGAAACACGATAAAAATATTACGAAGCTGTCCCAAAGCTTCACAAACACGAAAGAATTTTACACTCGAGTCCCGAAAAATTATGAATATTGCGTCATTACAAAGTACACATTTTTAAAGCAAGCTATTTATTCTACACATTCGCAATCTGTTCCCGTACGAAAATTAATCACATTTCACAATAGTTACAATTGTTAAAACATCGTTTACATTACCAACACTAATTTGAAGACTTTCAGTATGGCCAAAAACAACATTACAAAACTGTTTTAACTTAAATGGTTTTACTTAAATACCTGTGAAACAAACCATAGTGACCTGAAAACAATTTTGATGGCATAAATTTAGGGCGAAAACAGTTAAAATCAGGAATGCATGACTTTAAAATACTCTGAAAGGATATACTCTTACAGCTTACCTCAAACAGTGGATGTTGTTGTTCGGTGATAATTTATTCACTTTCGGGAAGTGGCAGCGCCAGTTTCGATTCGGAAGAGGAAAATTCGTCATCAGATGAATCACTCGAGCCACTGGAGTCATGGCCTAGGCATATCACAAAACTGTCTATTGCGTCTTCCACACGACAATCCTTTTGCCAGTAGTCTGCTTCTATATTTTGGACATGAGAACAGTATCCTTGCCAGTATCTTCAGCGACGGAAGATATTGCTTCCGTCGTGATTTCCATTAGCTTTGTTAACGACAAGACAGCAGTAATGTTCTTTTCCCGCACTAGTATCTTTGTTTTAGACCACGCTAGTTCAATGGGATTAAGTTCGCACATATAAGGAGGTAGTCTAAGAACATCGTGTCCGTGCAGTTTTAAAAGTTGGTCAATGCGAAATACTTTTTCAGGCTTCCTGTTCTGCGCAATTAAGTCGAAAAGCTCTGTTTTTCTCATTTTATGAGTAAAGGGAATATTGTTATTGGGGTACCATGACTCCATTTCTTTTTTCACTGCTTACTTTGATGGGGGTTTATTTTCTTGCACTGAGTGGTAAGGCGCATTGTCCATAATAACAACAGACTTTTCCGGTAGGGTTGGCAATAACTGATTATGCATCCACTTTTCGAAGTTCGCAGAATTCATCTGCCCATGGTAGTCCCCCGTAGCTCTGCCTGCTGGAAAAAATTAGCAGGGTCATTTAATCCAGTTTTAGCACCTGCTTGAACAACAATTAAACGGTTCGGAGAACTGCTGTTGGTTAACACACCACGTTCAGTATCACTTTACCAACATTTGTTAAATGTGATGTTGCTATCAACCCAGGTTTCATCAATGTAAATTATGGGGCGCCCGTTCATTCTGTAGTGGAGAATTGATTTTAAGTATTTACAACGCCAGTGGACAATGTGCGGTCTTTCCACTAATAGTTTCTGAGAACTGTTGCACAGTTTCCATTTAAACCCCATTTCATTCAGTATCCGCCTGAGCGTGTGAACACCCCGTGGAAAATCAATTTTTTCTCTCAAAGCAACGAGACGCTTAGGACATGTTGGTACTTGTTTCTGTACTAAGTAAAAATCATGAATGACGTCTCTTATTACTCTCCTATCAAATGAGTCACAGCGCACATTTCTTTCATGCGGACGCTTTCGGTGTTTGCCTAGTGTTGACAGCGAACTGTTACAAGCATCTGCACCTTCTTTGCGAAGTCTGGAAACACTTCTCATAGAAATTACAGTGTATTCTGATGCACGCAGATTGGATTGAGGTAATAAATGCTATATTTGACCATCAATAGATTCTTCGTCACATTTATTTATCACATGTCTGATCACCTCCCTCGCTTCGCTGTATATAGTTTTCCCTTTCTTCCTAGACTGCGCCATAATATACCATCATGATACGCACGCAACCGACACTAACTCGTGACTGACTTCCAGTCCAGAGAGCTGTTTATTTTGGGATGACTAGTAGCGAGGGTGATCCGTTACTCTGACAGCGGTCTTTAAAGGCCGGAAGGGGGCAAGGGAAGGTTTGCAGCCCTGACCACCACCCCGCCACGCAGCCTTGCCTTCTCGTCAGCTCCCTACTGTAGCAATGGCAAAACTTCCTTAACTTTACCCACTATTAAAATAACCTAGACTACCCCTGTGGCTTAAGGAAAAGATAAAGTGGGAGGTAGTGTTATTCTCTGTCGCCCAGAGGGCACTGCCAACTGATTTGTAAATACTTCCAAACCATCCATTAGATGGCATCACAGTCGTATTCACCCCCCCCCCCCAACGCAAACACTCTTTCTCAGACAGCTTGTAATCCATTCTCAGAATCACAAAGTGTCAGTGAGCAGGCCAGGTCATCCGCCCGTCTGTAATGACCCGTCGCCTCCAGCAGATTACTCTCCGCGATAATAACAAGGTGTTTGAGAAAGCTAGCAGCATGACTGCAAACAAAGGGAGGCTGGCCCGAGCGAGCCAGTTTGAGTAACTGTACGTTTAGTGGTGCGGGCTTACGTCACTATGGCGCAGCGACTGTCCAGTCGAGACCGCAGCTAAGGGTAAAACTTTATGAACATGGCTTTTCATGCTCATGGAATCATTCCGTAGAATATCCTACTGGAATTAGCTGCAGATAACTGAAAAATATTAATCAGACCTAATAAAACAATTATACTCAAATTATATATACACAAATCTGTGGGCCTGTACAGTCACACAAATGGCAATGTGGAGACACTAACAAAAATCCGCTTTAATGTGTGATTGCGGTTCACAGCAACAATAAACTAGCGAATCTCCTGTTTGTACGAGCGTAATGCCTCAAATAATTGCAACAAGGGTATGGCATTGGAAATACAAACAGCATACTAAATAATGAAAAAACGCTCAGGTATACTTATGTGTTGACAACGAAACAGGGATCCAATTTTTTTAAACTATCGGAAGAAATTCTCTAGCGCGTTGTTCCGATACTTCCATTCCGGTAACGAGTGTTGCGATGCCAAAATATGAAATTTTGAGACGACTAGTAACTGTCAAAATAAAATATATAAGATTTTTGAAGAATCGATTTTACAACTTGGCATTGTTGCATTTCGTGTGTCATCAGCGAAGCTAAACCAATCATGTTAAATCTGTTGTAATGGGAAAATTTGCTTTAAAATACATTAATATCTATTTTATTTATTAGTAGATAATCATGGATAAGTAATTGCAACTACCTTAAAAAAATAAACTATCTACAGTAGCGACGAAACTATTAACTGATATATTATAAATAATGAAGTCAGACATTGGTAATCAACAGGAACTCTTTTTTTTCATGCAGATTTGTTTTTTCTTAAAAGAACTTGTATTGGCATAATTATGCTAATATTTGCCAATAAAATAACTAAGCCCGTGAAAGAACGTGTTAAAGAGTTAACTCATATTGCCGCTAGATATAGGTTTAGTATTAATTAAGAATATATTTAAGAAACTTTTATATTTTAATTATTTTATCGTAACTTTATTCACGAAAGAACAGTAAAACGCTTTACCATACTGTAAAAAAATGATAAAATGCTCTTGAATCGCTGCAGTGGGAGGTATGGCAACATCCTCCATACAGTCCAGGCTTAGCGCCATGCGATTTTCATGTTTTCGGTAAGCTGAAAAAGGATCTCGGTGGACGACGATTCCGAAACGATGAAGAGGTGAAAGCAGCTGTCTCCGGGTGGTTACATAGCGCTGGAGGAAATGTCTACGCATCCGGAATCGAAAAGTTGGTTGACCGTTCCGAGAAATGTTTACAGTCTCTTGGAGACTATGTGGAAAAGTGAACTTACATTGTATGCTGTCATACCCGTGTTGCCTATGTATAGGTGGTTTCATACATGGCCATAACGTGGAAGTGTAACTTATTTATTAGATTTGCCCTCGTATGCCATCTTCACTCTTCCGCGCTGACACCAGGATCTCAACGCCGTTGGTGAAGGCAGGGAGCCCAATTGCAGGGGGAGCCACCACCTCCCTCTTCCTTCAAATTAGTCCGTCGGTCTGGGGTGAGCACTGGCTCGGCGGGACATCCAGGACCTACCAGGCTGGAGGCGAGTGCAGCTGGCCCAGGAGTGGAGGCTGACATCAGGAAGCTTCCGAGGTCCGACACATTCCAAGGGCATTCCTCGTGCATCCGCAGTCAGCAGNCACATTCCAAGGGCATTCCTCGTGCATCCGCAGTCAGCAGCTCGCAGAATCCAGTAGTGAGGTTCGCTACACTTCGCATAGTTTCAGCACATCGAGATCCCCCTCCCCGCCTTGATCGTTGAGCTGCCTCCTGCCGACGCGCTTCGCCAACTCGTACTGAGCCGCCCAGGTCCCCGACGTCCACGACGACGGCGCTGTCGCACCGGCCAGTTGGTCCGCGGGCTGGTATTAGAATATTCCCAGCCACTCCAGAGCCTGGAGATCCCCTATCCGCCACCTGGGGACGCGACGAGTTGCAGAATAGTCGCTGCGCCCTAGCTGCTGTAGTCGCCTCGTGCTGACAGATGTCCGCATCCTTCGCTGGTCCCAAGGGGCGGGTAGATCCCGGANGGGGGGGGGGGGGGGGGGGGGGGGTATTATTACGTTTTGTTAATTTTTAAGTTCGTAGCTGGGGCATTTTAGGGCGTTTATGCCGGGTGTTAGTATCCCGGAGATATTTACCAAGTGCTATTTTATCGTAATATTTATTGTTTTGTGACATTATTTTGTTACAAATTAAAGGTACTTTTAAAGATTTGTGTAAGTCTAGGTTTCGTGTGTAGCGATGAGCGTTTCCCAGTACTCTTAGGAATTTATTTTGTACTGTTTGAAGTGATTTAATTAGTATTTTTGCGGCATTTCCCCAGATTTCATTTCCATACATTAATGCCGATCTAACTAAGGATGTGTAGGTGAAAAGTTTAAGTCGCAAGGGGAGTCTAGGCGGTTTTAAAAGTGGATAGAGTTGCATTCATTTTGCTATTGCTAATTTACTTGTTTGTTTTATATAGACACACCATCTTACCTTTTCGTCTATTATTAGGCCTAGGTATTTGGCTTGGGTAGAGTAGGGGATTACTGCGTTATTATATAGGAGTGTGTTTAGTTTGTCCGGTTTCCTTCTCTGTGTTATGAATAGAGCCTGGGATTTTTCGGCGTTAATTATGATTTTCCAGCGCTCGTACCACTGTCTCAGCTCGTCCAGTTGGAGTTAAGCTTATATATAAACGTAATTTATTGATTTATCGTCGACAAAGATAACGGTATCATCCGCGTACATTTCAATTTTTGCGTAATTGCTGGGGATGTCTGCTGTATATATATTATAAAGGAAAGGTGACAAAGTGGAACCATGTGGAACACCTGCTTGTAGAGTGCGATTGCTAGATGTGGTATTTTCATTTGAAACATAAAAATCTCTGTTTTTAAAATAGCTGTTTAATAAGTAAATGTAACATCCAGGAATTTAAAATTTATAAGTTTTTGTAACAGGCCAGGTATCGACAATTTGTCGAAGGCCTTGGCGACATCCAGAAAAACTGCTATTGTATATTTCTTGTTATTATTTGCTGATATGGTTTCAGTAATGAGATTAGTTTGATCATGTGTGGTGGATTGTTTTGTCTTAAAACCAAATTGCCTGTTAGGGATTATTTTCTTTATTTGTGTGTGCGTATTGAGCCTTACCAGAAGTAATTTTCCAAAACATTTTCTCAGTGAGCTGAAAAGCGATATCGGGCGACGGTTTTGGGGTAATGAAGGGTCTTTTCCTGGCTTTGGAATTGTTATTATTTTCGCCCGTTTCCAATTTAAGGAGAATGTTTAAATTTTAGTATGGCGTTAAATATTTTAAACATAATACAAAGCGCCGGGTAGGGTAAGTTTTTATGTGTTTGGTATGTGATTTTATCTTCCCCGGGGGCCTTTTTTGGTTTAACTGATTTAATTACAAGAATTAGTTAATTTAAAGTGATAAATTAAGGTTTTCTTTTTGTTTTATTATTTTAAAAGTTATTTGTGGTGGTAACTACTTCCCTTGTAAAATCAGTGTCTCCGATCTCGTTTGGTGTGAACTGATCTGCTAATGAGTCAGCTATTGCTTCAGCCTTGTATGCTGGGTTATATTTTAGGCCTGTAGGCGTTAGAATGGGAGTGGATGTCTGGTTTGAATGTTATCGCGGAGTATCTTCGAAATTTGGCAGAAGTTTGGAATATTATCTGAGATTTCTGTTACAAACGTCTCCCATTTTGTAATTCGGAGTTTTTCCAACTTATTTTTAAGTTCTTTTAAGCTTGGTATATTTAGGTTTTAAAAGATCAGTTCTATGTTTTTGGTATAAATGTCTATCGTGTCTTTTTCTGCCAATAAGATACCTATATCCGGGAAATTCTGTTTAAAGAATTGGCGTCTGTTGAGGAAAGTAGTGTTTTTCTTTAATTGCTCTTTAATAGTCTTTTGAAATATTTATAGTGCTGGTTCTATATCCTTTTTCTTTTTAATTTCTATATCGTGAATTGTAAATATTTCTTCTAAATCTAATTTAAAGTTGTCCCAGTTTATTTGCGAAAATTTACTAAGTATCTGATCTGGGTGTTTTATTAAACTGGTGCTAATTTTACAGAAAACAGGTAAGTAATCGGAGTCTTAATTCTTCCAAGGGACGCAGTTCGAGTATTTGGTTGGGAATATTTGTTAACATAATATCTAGTACGTCAGGCTGGCAGTTACTTCTAGTCGGGAAGTGAGTGGGTCGGTCCGGGGCGCAAATTATATAATTATTTGATTCCGAGTGCGAAAGTAAGATTCTGCATTTTGTGTTGTTTACTCTACTGTGCCATTCAGTGTGTTTCGAGTTTAAATCATCCGCAAAAATATATGGGTAAGGTTGATTGGTTATTTTTTTTAGATCCGCTGTTAATAAGGTTTTAGCTGGGGAGAGATACACTGAGGTGACTGTTAAATGGCCTTGGTTTGTATTAATATTTATAAAGGTTGATTCTACATTCTCATAGTCGGGATTAGAGTTAACATGATGTTGTAATTTATTGTGAACTAATATTAAGGCACCTCTTCCCATAGTTGTGCAGTCTGTTCGGTATGTTACGTAATTTTTAACTCAAAATCTTTTTTTGCGGAGTTAAAAGGGTTTCTTGTATTAGTGCTATTTCTATGCCGTACGTCTCCAGTAATCTCTCTAGTTCGTAGAGCTGGTTGAACACTCCGTTACCGTTCCAGTAAAGGATAGAGAGGGTGCCGGGATCTTGCTGGGTGGTGTGATCAATTTAGGGTGCGACCTGGAACTCGGCCAGGGCCTCCAGCAGAAGCATGGATTTTGTTTTCGGGTCGGGGGAGCTATTTGCTACCATCATGTAAGGGCGGAAGTGTTCCATGATGGACTTGAAGTTCGCCTCCCGCATAAACTTAAGGAGGTACATTAAGTCTTGCAGAGACGACCCCATTCCAGCCAAGGACGGGGTGGGGGGTTAGGATTTTGCAAGGGTGGAGGAGGGGGTGGTTTGAGGTGCCTGAAAATGAGTTTGGGATGCAACAGGTGTTTGTGTGGGTATTGTGATAGTTCTGTTGGGATACCTGATGACTTGTGGAAAAGAGTGAGTAGGTGGAAGGTTTCTGGCGTCCAGTGTTTTAGTATACTGCGACAAGTCGCTGGCTGGGGCGGGGGCAGCAGGTGCAACCATACGTGTTTGTGCCCTGGTAGTGAGTTTGCGTTCAGTTGCTACCTGCCAATGCTGGACAATTTTCAGGACCTTGGGGCATTGTTTAGAGGATGCCAGATGGATTCCCCCACAATTGCAGCATTGTGGGAGTGTTTTTACTGTTTGCTGACAGTCACCAAGGTTGTGTGGTCCGGCGCAGTGAAGGTAGATTGAGTCAAAATTAGAAAAATTCGTTATGTGGTCCAGGGTGTTACAGCTGCGGCACTGGGCAACATCAGACAGCCGCTTTCTGTGTGGGCGCGGGTGGACGACAGTCATATTCAGCCGGGTGACAGTGAGTAGAGGTGGAATGGTGTCATTCTTTGCGGCTGTCATGCAGAAAAGGTTCAGTTTCTCCAGACAGAAGCTTGTTGGATCGGAGGGGTGGGATCTGCGGGCCTGAAACTGGTATACACCAGAGACTGTGTAACCGCGCAATTCCAGGTCTTGTTGGATGATGAGAGTAACTCCCGGCAGGTCAAATACCACTTTCTGGGGCGACTCCGTGGTGGTACTGTAAGTGAAATAAGGTATGTGTAATGCTTTTAATAGGAACGTGGCCACATTGTATTTTTGCTCATCGGCTGCAATAATATGCAAGCCGTTGCGAGCAAGTGACAAGGTGAAGCCAGTGTAGTGGATTTCACGGAGTTTACTTTCAATTTGGTTGTAGCGATTTGTATCTCGCACGACCAATCTGAAGGTTGGTTTCCTTGTGAAATTGCGCAGCTGGTTACTGGTGTTGTTTTGAGTGCCTGAAGGGCCAGGGATGTGCTGGGAACTCTGTTCCCGCAGGATGGAAAACCGGGTTGAAACCGGCACTTGCGAGACAACAGCCTCCTGTTGTGTTCCGCGAGCGCGCTTCAAGTCGCTGGTCTCAACCAGAGTTTCTCTTTCCATCTGTGAGTTCAGATGTGCCTGGCGTTTGTTATTGCGCTTTGCTGCTTGCTTCCATGGCTCGGAGCCGATTTCCGCTCAGGCAGCCGAATCGGTATCCATGGCGTCTTATTCTGCCTCGCTGTTTGAATGATTAGAGGGGAGGGGAAAGGTGTCTAGTGAAAATTGCTCGTATTATAGTTGTGATGTTGTGGTTTGTGCAGCTGACAAGGGCTGCGCCGGACGGGATCGCGCACGTGTGTTGTGTGACAGCTGGGTAGCTATCTCCTCCCCTACTTTCCCTAGTCTAGCTGAAGGCCCCCCCCCCTCTTTTCTATCTCCATGCTCTGACCTAGTGAGGATGGTTATCAGCTGGGGTCATTTGCCTCTCCGTCCTTGGTTTGTCTCACTGCTTCTCCCTTCAACACGCGTCTCGTCTCCTGCTTGAACGTGAATAACCTAATGTCAAAGGGAACTTTATTGGTCACTGCGTAAACACACTCTGCTTAGGGCTTAACTTTGTTTACAAGATACTTTTCCAATACATTGAAGGGCATACTAACCCTGGGGAAAATATATGTTTAACCTTCTCACTCTAAGGGAGAGGGGCGGGGGTCTCGGAATCTCGCAAATTGACATTAATTACAAACAATTACAAGTAAACCCTGGTTACATTTCACACTTCTCCGGTTACATTTCACACTTCTCTTTCATCACTATTACTAATTACACTGGTTCATTACACACTGTGTTCTGCTGTACTAACTGACCCGTCCAGGCCAGGGTAATTTTTACTGAACAGTTACAAACAGGTTATGCGAGCAGGCTTCTCTTAGCAATTAATAACGCGAGACTCCCTGTCGCTCTACGCGAGCGGAGGACGGCGGGCGGAAAGAAACACAAACTTTGATCCTGTCGGCTTTTTACACAATTTTTTATTTATGGGGCTGGTAGACCTCTCAACAAAAAATAATAAAGAACAAACCCTTTTCTCCTCCGACCTCTTGACTCATGACTCTTACCCGAAAGAAATAACTTTCAATGGCTGAGGGCCTAAATCTCTAATTCTAACACATATTTACACCTTTTGATACAGATAACTTACCAATGGTAAACAACAAGTAAACACTGGTAAACAACTGGTAAACAATACGTAAACATCGGTAAACCATAAATAACTACTGATACACAATGAGACTAATGAAGTGAAACATCGGTAAACAAGTGCGACTGATGAATTGAACACTGGTAAACAACGAGACATGTCCGGCATCTCTTGTCGCTGACTTTCGTGGTTTCACTGTGCGTGTTTGAACACATAATTACAACACTCCATAACTGGGCTGGAGGTCTCTTAACACTTAGCACTCCAGGGAGCCTATTCTAAGTTTTCGTTCCGACGAAAGAAAGTTGTTATCGAAACAATTTCTCGTTCCAGCCTACTATTTGGTATTCTTAGTTTTTAAACGACGGTAGTTTGACGTCACGAGTCGGCGGGGACGAAACAACTGCTCACGAGCAGTCGGCAGGCTAGAATTTCGTAGTTAACCAATTTGGCGGGCGTCGGTATTAAATGTGGCCGTGTATTTCAATGACACGGAAATAAATATTGTGTGGCATAAAGTCAGTGCAGCACGTGTTTGTGTTGCATGGAGTTATAATTTTCCTACGCATACATTTACGATACGAATAAGCGTGAAAAGATTGGGTATAACTGTTACAAACTTGCATCACACACGTCCGTCCTTCCCGTCCGTCTTAAACATTGTGCACAACATGATACAGACTATTTTAGGCGTGGGATGTTATTACAAGCGCGTAAATGTACGAATACACAATTGTAAATATTTAACCAATTAACTCCTATCTTAGGCTGTAACTGTTTAAGATACACATTTATTCATCCCTACATAGCATGTTCTCGGTGGGCGAGTGGTTAAGTTACGTGCCACAAACGTGTCCACGTTTTGAGATCAAAACTCCCCCACATCTCAATTTTTTTTTTTTTTACTATGTGAAATAGAATTATGTTATTATATGTGGTAACAACATTTTTTTAAAAGGGCAAGCTTATAAGCTGTGTGCATTTGTATTTTTTCACCTAATAGCCTACAGTTTGGAATGTTATTTTTAAAATTGAAGGATAACATTTGATAGGTAGGTCTTATGTACTTTAACTAAAACGGATCGTGATTAACTTTAAATATTACGAATATGAATATATTCTGCAACAAAATGACAATTCCTTGCATTGATTCCAGAAAGAAGAGACTAATAAATTCCACATCATTTAATAATTTTAAAACTAACTTTGAAGTCAAAATGAATAACACAAATACATTCAAAATCTACGTATTCTCCTTCTGTACAAAATAAATATTTTCTGCGCTGAAAGATTATCGGTGTTTTAAAAACCATAGGCTTATATGTGGTAAAAAGGGAGGGAAGGTTATTTACACACCAAATTCAATGCCTGTCGCATAAGAGATTAGCAATACTGTAATAATATATCAACCAGAGAAAAAAAATGGTATAACGCCAGTGACTCAGTCAATGTTACTTATTTTATATTTATTCAAAATTATCACCTTCCATGGCTCCACAGTACACTTCAGCGGACACCAAGGTTAGGAATATTAATATAATCGTTTTAAGATGTGTACATTTCTTTGTTATTCAGGACAGCGTGAAATCTATATTTAAAATCTGCTAACTTTCCTTTACTTAACCTTGGCGAAATATTTTCTTTTCCACAAACACAAATGATTTGCTAAACACCCGGGCCACGTCCTTAATAAGTAAACATCTATATCTCACGAAGGTAAAAAAAAATGCTGTTCAACATGGCCACCAACCACAGTTTCTCACACTCCCCACAAAACCAAAGTAACTATACACTATTATTTTCTTATAAAATACATATTTCTAATTATATATTATTTTTAACGATCTAAAAATATAAGGCTTACTATTCGTGTCTTTAAGTAATGCTTTTTAAACAGATTTGAGCAATTTTAAAAAAAGAGTACTTCTAGTAATATTTCGTTAGTATGTTGTCGACCATGCGCACAGACACTAAAGCTCGTCTAGCTTGGAGTGGGGAGAGTCGGAAAGCCGAAGATGCCCGAATGTGCTTGCCTTCGAAACGACTCCGTACTCTGAATACCAATTTCATGACGACTTGGTTTTCGTCGGCTGAGAGAGAGTGGGTTCGTGGTGACGTGGGCCGTTCCCGACGAAACTTAGAATAAGCCCCCTGGTACTGAAAATAATCGTTCACTGTACACTCGGTAGACAAAAAATATTTACACTTGCTGCACTTATTTCTGTGTCTGATAGAGCTTCTCGCCCTGGTTGTTCTCAGCGGGCGACACACGGTAAACACACTAACTTGTGTTGCACAGAGTCTGTTTCTGGTTGTTCCTGCTAGGCCCCTGGATTCCGCGGGGCCTGTATTCGCGTCGATCCCTGTACATGTTGCTTCTTTCTCCGTTCTGGCAGCTGCGCCAGGGCTATAACCGCCTGGCCTTGTTTACTTCCGTCTAGATAAGGGACCCCCCCCCCCNNNNATAAGGGACCCCCCCCCCGTCTACCACCTGCAATGGATCCATGGTATAATGCCGGGGAGGGGGTCCATCATCATCCTCCCATTCAGACGTGGCTGGGTCATCTGTAGGTGGTTGCTTCGCGACTTCGGGTTGGCTGCTTTCCCCCGGCACATCCACTTGGGTTCTCGGGTTCGACTCTCCGTCGGTGCTCACTCGTAGGGGGTGTATTGGTCTGCCCCATGCGTACTGTATGTTCCATTCTCCGTTCTCTCTCCCCTGCTTCTTCGTGCGTGGTCGCCACTTCTCCTTCCGCCCTGCCTTCCTCCTTCACTCACGTCTTTCTCCGCGTCCGCTTCCGGCCTCCCTTCGTTCTCGCGATGTCTCCTGCCTTCCCGTTTCCCCTCGTTTATCCCGGCCTCCTCTTCCTCCCGTTCGCATGGCTCCGCACTCTCTGTCGTCCATTTCCCGCCTTCATTCGCCTCCTCGCTCGCGCGTATAGCCTGGCCAGGCCCCACTACTGTCTGGCGTATCCTTGGGACACGTGTGGAGATAGGGTGGCGTGTTGCCGGCACTGGGATCCTGCGCCGCGCGGCTTCTTCCCTTATGTCTGTTATCTCTTCGTCACTGTCCTCACTGTTTACCAGCATACTGGCATACTGCGGGTTTCTTCTGGGTCACTCCTTGTATCTTCTTTGGGGTAATGGACGCGGGGTTCGGGTATAGGGCGTTTCTAGTCCCTTACTACCTTCCACAATTTTCCCATCACGTCCTCCGCCCAATACACATTTCCTTGGCACCCTACTATGACCCTTCCCATTTTGGCGCAAATCCCGCACAGAATTTGTCATTGGGTTTACTTAAAGGGTGGTTATGTAACAATACATGCCTACCCTCGGGCAAGTTGTGTCCGCTGATTGCTGGCTCTGGGTACTTAAGTTGGATGTAACGGTGCTGGTTTTTCCTAGCTGTGCTTGTTCGTCGGATAGCCGCCCTTCTTATCCTTTCGGGGGCGGGCAGTTCCGTAGCTTCCGTTCCCCACTGCCATTCCCGGGTCGTCGGAGGTTGTACCCTAGTATCAGCTGGCCGGGGGAAGTCCCAATGGCGTCATTGTGCCGAAGTCGCAATGTGTATAGGTTTTCCGGTAGCTGTGCGTCCCATTGCGCATGGTTGTCACCCATTCTTAGGCGCATGCTTTTTTTTAATTTCTGGTTCCGGCGCTCAGTAGGGCTTTCCTGGGGGTGGTAGGCTGGAGTCGTCCAGCTTTCCACCCCCCACACCTCGCATGCCTTTGCCCATTTTACGCCCGTAAACTGGGATCCATTGTCTATTGAGACACATTTCGGATATCCCCATCGGGGAAAAACCTCTCGCTCCCTCTGGCGGATAATTGTGTTTGCTTCCTGATTGGGCATCGGGAACGCTTCCGTCCACCTGGAAAACTGGTCTGTTACTACTAGGAGGTATCTCTTGCCTCGGGGTGTACGGGGGTAGGGGTCCATAATATATGTGGCGATGTGGGTCCATGGATCTTTAGGCCGCCTAGGTGTGTACCGCGTCTTCGGTATTGGGTAAGCTTTGTTTTCACCGCAAGTCCGACATCGGGCGACGTATTCTCTGACTGCATGGCCGACTCCGTGCCAGGTGTACCGGTTGGTCAGGGCCCTTAATGTCTTGTGAAATCCCGGGTGTCCGCATGGGGGTGATCATGGTGGTGTTCGCAGATACTGGTTCGTAGCTCGTGGGGAACCCAGATTTTCCACTTATCCATTTGCGGGTGCGCTCTTGCCCAGATGACGCCATTTCTTTCCTCATACTGGTCGGGATATTTTCTCATTAGTTCCGGTAATTCGGGATCAGTCTGCTGTTGGTTTTGTAAGAGTTCCTTGCTCTCGCGGTACTTAATCAACTGTAGCTCCAGGTTATCGGGCCGTGGTAGATTTGGTGTGGGGGGAAGGGGGGTAGCATATGTTCCCAGACATCGGTTCCTCTTCATTTGTCAGATATTTGCGGTCGGCGGGATAATGTATCGGGCAACTCGTTGGTAGAGCCCGGGCAGTGCTCGATTGTGAACATAAATTCCATTAGAAATAATGCCCACCTCCCCAAATTCGCCCTTTCGCTACTCTTGGTTTTTAGCCATGTAAGGGCCTTATTGTCGGTTCTGAAAATGAAGGGTCTGTCCTCTACGTAATAGCAATATTTGCGGACTGCCCAAATAACCGCCAAGCATTCCTACTCATTACTATGGTAGCGCCGTTCGGTCTCATTTAGCATAATGCTGGCATATGCTATAATCCGTCGCTGGTTCTGTGACTGCTCCTGGTATAGGGCAGCACCCATTCCGGTTCCGCTTGCATAAGTCTGCAAGATTAGGGGTAAATCTGGTATAGGCCGATGGAGCCTGGTTATGTTGCTATACTGCGCCTTTAATTTGTGAAAGGCCTCTTCGTGTCGGTTGGCCCACTTCCAGCGAGCTGTTTTAGGTAGGAGCTCGTTGAGGGGGACCATAAGGGGGGTGACATCTTCTATAAAGTCTCGGAGCCAATTGCATAGCCCCAGAAACCGTTTCAATTGCCTCCGGTTAGTTGGTACTTTAGCCTCCTCAATTTCTTGTACTTTCTCAGGCTTCGGATGATTCCCTTCCGGGGTAATTATGTCCCCTAAATATTCTACCTGGGTTTTTCCGAAGTGGCACTTCTCCAGTCGGCACGCCAGTCCATGGAGTTCAAAACGTTCCAGCACTTTTCGCAAGTGCACCTGGTGTTTCTCCCATATGCAGGAATATATTATCACATCATCCAGGTACGCTAAGCAAAATTGACCGCTATAGCCTGTCAGCACTACCACTGACATCAATCGCTGGAAGGTAGTGGGTGCGTTCTTCAACCCGAAGGGCATTACGCGAAACTGTAGCATTTCGCCTTCTGGGGTAGTAAATGCCGTATATTTCCGAGACCCTGGGTGTACTGGGATTTGTCAGCAGTATCCACTGCGCATGTATAGCGTGGAGAATATGCGCGCGTCCCCTAGGTCGCGGAGCATATTCGCTATGTTTATAGTTGGGGAAGCGAGTGGATAGGTGACATAGTTCAAGACCTGGTAGTTTACACAAAAATGGAGCCCCCCATCTTTCTTCAGTACGAGTACCACCCGGGCGTTATATGGTGAGTCAGTCGGCTCTACTATCCCTTGCGCTTTCATCTCGGCTACCTGAACTAAGATTATCTGTCTGCGGTAGGCTGAGGGATAGCCTGGGTGGCAGTAAATGGAGTGAGAATCTTTCAACCATATTTCATGTTGTAGAGCAGTGGTCTGCTTTAATATGTCGGAATGCTCGAATATAGTGACGTGCGTGTTCAGTATCTGCAGTAGTGCCTTAAGCTGGTCAGTTCCTAGTTGGTGGTTCACCACCTCACCACAGATTTCTTGGGGTTTTTGCATGTTTGTTGGGGCCTCCCAATTTATAGCCATCCTATCCCGCTTGCCTAAGTATAATCGTTTTTGCCCACAGTCGATTATACACCCTTGGCTTGTCAGCCATGGTTGCCCGAGAATAATTTCTTCAACTAAATGCGAGGCGCAAAAGAATTCTGTTTCTATTGTTTCCACACTCGTGGATAATGGCAACGTAACCTTCCCTTCTATAGCCAGTCGTGACTCAGTCTGGGCAATTTGAATGATTCGGGTGATTGCCTGCATTCCCTTTTTCTGTTTGGGTGTTAGCAGCCGGCTGTTAATGAAATTTCCAGCTGCGGCAGTGTCCAGGACCGCCTTAATATTGTGGTCATTGATCCGGACTTTGATCCGAGGGGCTTGTGTTCCCGGTCTCGGATCGCTTAAAGTTAGTATTTGTCCCACCCTTTTACTTATGCCGGGGGCGACGGGTGACTCGAGGTCCCGGCGCGTGCATTTCCCGGCTCTCGCTTCTGTTGTTTCCCCTTCCCTGTCTCCAGGGAGGAACCCCAGGTAGTTTTCTTCCTTTCGGTGGCTATGCGAGCTTTCACTGTAGAGCAATCGCGATGGAAATGTCTCTCGGGACAGTACCAGCACCGGGGTAAGATGTCCCCTTCGCTTCTGGTGGGTCTGTTATTCTTGGTTGTCTGCACCGGGCGGGCGCCTGGGAGGGTTGGCGGCAGGCGTGTAGCGACATCCATTTCCTGATAATCTATCTCCGCTTCTCTGGCCCTCTCTACCAGTTCCTCCATCCGTATTACCCGTGGGTGTCGAAGAGCACTCCGTATAGCTGGTGTTAATAACTTCGTAATAACATGAACCCCCTCCGCCTCTGTTCTTTCGGGTGCGATACGTGAATACATTTGAGCTTTTCTCCGAATAAAAATTTCTACCTCTTCTTGTTTCTGTTGCTTCTTTGTGTAAAAATCTGTGCATAACGTGGTGAGTTGGTCTTCCCCTGCGAATTTACTGCTCAGGCGGGTAGCGAATTGTTCCCATGTTGTCACAAATTCGCCATACTTATTCCACCATGTGAGGGCGGCTTCCTTTAGCTGTTCCCGTCCTTTTTGTACCCATCGTTTGCTGGGAATCCCACCGGTCTGAAACTCGTGTTCACAATTTTTTATAAACAGTTCTGGGTTCTCATGTGGCCTTCCTGATAATTCCGGCAAGACTACTTCCTCTGTTATTTTTTGTTACTTTTCTACCCGATTACCGGGGGTTCGGCCCAGATTAAAAGGGAGTTCCCATTTCACCCGTCCTTGACATACCCTGCAATAGTATACCCAGCCTCCCCGTGCTCTCGGCCTCGTCGGGCCACCCTAAACACATGTTGTGAAATGACTGTGGACATGTAGCACACTGTGTGCGGCACGTGTTGCGCCCCGGGAAATTAAGGAGGTCGCAGCGCGTCAGCTGTATCTGGCAATTATGGCAACGATACTACATCCCTTGCATCGGCCGGAAAGTATCTGGCCAGCCTATACACTGGTTACAATGGCGTTGAGGGCAAGTGCTACACCTGATTATGTACAGTCCTGTACCTCGACACAGTGGAGCACTGCATTGCCCCATCTGTTCCCCTCTTCCCTCGTTCCTCGTCCGGATGTTATCTCGGGTCATCACCTCGATCCCCTCCTGTAATATTCTGACCCGCATATCCTCTAGACTCCTCGCCCGCCTTATATCGTCATTCCTCGTCTGCCGGCCTAATAAATTTGGGGTTACTGTAATGATAGGCGCCACAGGGTTATATTCCAGACTCCCTGAAGTCTCTGATATCCTGACTAGCTCGGTACTGGCTACTCCTCTCGGGCATTAGTCTGGTCCTTTGGTCCTTGTTTCTGTCTATACAGACTTAACTATGCCTTAACACGCCCCACGTTGGGCACCAATATAACTTGTCGCTACTAGGCCACCTGAGTTATATAGGATGATGGCTAGTAGGGTACTGAGTTACTTTACTTGGTGCAGACTAAGGGCACCTGTCGTTGTTGAGTAAGGGGTAAACAAATACGCGTATTCTCCATTAGTTAACACACAAGTCTTTTATTTGCCTGAAGGCAACATAGGTATTTATACACACTCTGGCGAGACTGAGCCCCCCTACAAGTCGTAGGCCTGAAGGGCTAGCGGGCGGAATGCTATGCGTCGGGGGAAAGGTTGCTTGAATGGAGGCGTTTTTAATTAACTGTGACTGCGTCTTCTGGTGAGTTGTCTTCGTTGGTTGATGTAGCTGGGTCAGCTCGGCTTCCCTTCTCGGAAGTCCGGGGTTGGTTTCCGGGACTTGTAGTGTCTCTGCGACCTCGGCTGGCGATTCCCATCGGAAAGAGTGTCTCCTCGTCTGCGTCGACGTCCGCAACGATCCGGCTCGCATCCCCGCCTTCTCTGCCTCGCGCTGAGCGACCGACGGTGAACAACTGCCCTCCGCCTTCGCGACCTCGTGAATTTAACTCGTGTCCCGCTATATTCAAGTTACATTTGTCAGCAGTTTCTCGTGAGAGAAACGGGCACTTCCCCTGTTTTCCTAGCGCGTTTTGTGTTTTGTCAGCGGCTTGTGTTCTCCCAGTAGGGTCGAGGGAGGGTGCAGTTACTGTGGCGGGGATTCCTACGAAGCTGGGTCTGCACTAATTCTCGTCGGGACTTACCCTGGGTCCTTCGCTGTGTGGCTGCCTATCAGCTATTTCTCTTGCGTGGCACAAGGGTCATCCCCGAGCGAATAATCTCGGGACTTACCCTGTTTTCTTCGGCTTCGGTTCTTCCCCGGGTGGAAGTTTCGTTTTCAGCTGCCTGCTCTCGCTAGCTGCCTGCCCTGGATATGTATAACAGCGCTATGCCTATCCCATGTACACGCCACGCGTCAACGATAAACCAGGTGAAGGGGACCTGGGTCTAAACTAGACAAGAGCAGATGCGGCTAGGTAGCTATGATAATAACTGACTCTAACTAACTCGATGCTGTTGTCCAGAAGGGACTTGGGTGGCACTACCAAAAGGGTAGTGGGTGGTTTTTATTTTTTTCTAACCTATCCTATTGCTAAGTGTTAAGTGTACGTCTGAGGTAGGGACGGGAGTTTACTTTCATCTCAGGGTTAGGCCCCATACGCCTACAGGAGAGGGAATTTCATGCAAAGGAGGCGTGCATCGTGGCAGAGAGGGACTAAAGCAGCCATGTCCGCAATTAGGGCCATGAACTGCATCCCTAAGTGTTCCTATAGCTTAGGCTATAGCTAAGAAGGGGAAGGGGAAAACCGGCATAGGCACCGTAGAAACCCTCCCGACAGGAAAGAAGTTCAAAACTTATTCATGCATTAATGAAAATGGTAAAGGAGACAGCAGGTGTGGATTCCATGCTTTTTAATATGGATTTGAAAATCTAGAAGAGAAAGGGGGAGGCTGTGAGCGCAAACGCCCNCCCCCCCTGCTCCTCGTCGAGTGCGTTGGCAAACTGGGCAGCTCAGTCATGGCACCTTCTCCATCTTCACTATTCTGCGCTGACATCAGGGTCTCCATGCCGTGGGTAAAGGTGGGAAAAAAACCTGAGGGTAGCGATCCCCTCCCCCTCCTCCAAAATAGTCCGTCGGTCTTCAAGGCAGGTGGGACTTCCGGGACCTACCAGGCTGGTGGCAAATCAGCTGGCCCAGGAGTGGAGGCTGACATCAGGAAGCTTCCGAGGTCCGACGCATCCCAATCCATTCCTCATGCATCCGCAGCCCGTAGAATCCAGCAGTGAGGTTCGCTACACTTCGAAATTGTTTCAGCATCTCGAGATCCCCCTCTCCGCCTGGATCATNCAGAATCCAGCAGTGAGGTTCGCTACACTTCGAAATTGTTTCAGCACCTCGAGATCCCCCTCTCCGCCTGGATCATTGGGCTGCCTCCCGCACGATGTGCTTCGCCATCTCGTACTGAGCTGCCCAGGTCCCCGACGACGGCGCTGTCGCACCAGCCAGTTGGTCCGCGGGCTGGGGACGCTACGAGTTGCGGAATAGTCGCCACACCCAAGCTGCTGCAGTCCCGCCGCACTCGCAGATGTCCTCGCCTTCGCTGGTTCCATGGGGCGGGCAGATCCCCCCAAGGGGCGGGCAGATCCCGGAGAGGGAGCAGCCACGAGCACGATGTTCATCCCACAGCAGCTCGGCTCGTGTGGGTGTTATGTGGCTGTGCAGGGACATATATTCCACCTGCTCGCAGGATCAATGTGTTGCGGGGATGAGCTCCTCCTCCAGTGGGCAGAGCTGCTCTCTCTAGTGCCATCTCTCGATCGTGGCGAATATAGGCATCTCTGCCATGCAGGGTTGCATCGGCGGTGTGAGCTTAGGCGCTTAGCCGGGGTCACTTGTCTGGCTTCTATTACACATGGAGGGTTGACGTGATGTCTGACATAAAGGCGAAACGAACTTGGCTGACGTGTTTGTGGGTGCCCCGCATCTAGGAGTGTACTGGTAGGCTCTGGTAGCAAGTCGTTCAGGGTTCAAACCCCGCCTGGGGTGACGTGATGACACATGAGGCGAAGTTGTGTTTAAATAAACGTCAGTACGTGTTACGCTTCACAAAGTTATTACTGTTTACAAAGACAGTATTTCATTGTGGGTGTTAAATAGGTGTCAGTGTTATTTAGTCACAAAGGGCTTCAATTGTGAGAATTAAAGTTTTGAGTGTGGCCTGGACTCCAGTAGGCTAATTAGCTTTCTTCATTGTAGAATGACAAAGAAGAAAGAAAACTTCTCTAAACCTAATGAAAAGTATTAAAAATGATCCCATCAGATATGAAGAAGCTAAGGGGAGGGGGAGAGAGTGAGAGTGTGAGTGAGTGTGTGAGAGAGAGAGTGTGAGTGAGTGAGAGTGTGTGTGAGAGAGTGAGAGTGTGTGAGAGTGAGAGGAGCATGAGAGAATGAGAGTGTGAGAGAGAGTGAGTGTGTGAGGGGTGGGAGGGCTATTACCCAAAGGAAAAATTGGGGAAAATAAAGAATGCACATGAGATGAGCTCTCGGGAACAAAGGAAAATAATAAGTAGCTGGCAGCAAAGAAGAAAAAAATACAGTACGTCAAAAAAAAATTGAGGTATCGGATGAAATCTTAAGTAAAAGCACTATGCAAGCTCTCAACCAGGGCCAAGTGAAAATAATGAAGCCCAAAGACTCAGATTACTACTGGGGAAGAATAAATGACATCCAAACCAGCGTAAATTAAATTTAAAGTTAAGAAACTTGAAGGAAGGTTAAAACAAGTGCACAAAAAAGTGGAAAAACATAAAAAAGAGGTTACAGAGATTACAAAACAAAAGGAAAGAAACACCAAGAAAAACAGTGTCAAGACTGTTAAAAAGACGCACTGTTTCTCCTGAAGTAAAAAATAAGTTTCTGTTTAATGAGGTATTAACACAGCAACTAAAAGAAAATGTATCGAACCATAAAAACCCTGAGACAATTATTGCAAGCTTTGGTGGCAAAATTGTAAAAAGTACAAATACCTTGGTTATATGGGCAATATTTTCAAATGAAGAATAAGCAATTCACGTGGTACAGAGAATGCCTGTATTAAGAAAGGTAAATGTGTCAGAGAATTTTTTGAAAAGGATGAAAACAGTAGACTGTGTCCAGGAAAGGACACAGTTACCCTCAAGAAATGCAAAAAAAAAAAAAAAAAAAAAACAGGAAAAACTGCTTAATAATTCATTACCAAATCTTTATAAGCAGTTTCTGTCTGAAAATGCTCATTTTGCAAACTCTGGACATTTTGGATTTTGCCACCGAATGTTATTTGCTTGTGTTCAGTTCATGAAAACATGTTTCTGCTTATGAGTAAATTCATCAGAATAAAATTATTATGAAATGTACTCCAGAGAACATATGCAGATCTTTGTGCTGTGAAAATGTTCACTTGAATGAAAAGTGCTTAATGTGATTATGTAGTTTATGCAAAGATAACAAAATTACCCCTATTGAAACATTTGATGGAGATGAACTTATGATTTATGAGCAGTGGGCAACAAAAAAAGTTGATGTAATTAACAGGCAAGCGAAGAAATGTCAGCAGACACAAAAGGAGGAAATTAAATCTTCCAAGAGAAATGCTACATGATCTGTCTGCTATTTGTGCTCGCCTAGAACCAATAATTCAGCAGTTAAAACTAATAATTTCAAGTGTGAAGAATGTACATTTTTTAAGTGACGGCTCTGTTACCCAGTACAGGAATAAGAAAATGTTTTTCTTGGTGGGGTTGCATCCAGCCAAAGCCTTGAGCTGTGAAACCCTCAGTCGGCACTACAGTGAAAGTGGACATGGAAAGGCGGCTTCTCATGGTGTGGTTGGCTGTGTTAAAAGAACTGCAGATGCACTTGTAACAAGGGGACGAGATACTCCAAATTATGAAACCTTGGTCATGCAACTTCATACTGCTTATTACACAACCGGAGTTGTGCTCTTATTTGTTAACGGGGCGCTCTTAGCCGCGAGGCCATCCCGCACCCCGGCCTCCCAGTAGGCGGGGAAGAGGGATCACGCCCTCTCATCGCAGACATGACCAGCGCTTTCTGAATTGACCAAACCCGTGAGCCCCGACCTGTACACAGGCCGCGCCGAGCAAAGCCCCGATCTGATATTGCGGATCGCACAAGGCATGTCCTACCACAAGGCCTGAGATTCTAGCACTCAGATTACCAAGCGTGTGGTATAGCCGGAGCACTACCCACGCCCCTGACGTAATCTCGGGTACGCCCCCGGAACAATCCTGTTCAACGTCCGGCTCTTTCAGCAAGAGGGGGAATCTCTCCGAGCCTTCTCCAGCATGCGGAGTCAACCACTGCCAGCACGAGTCCAACCTAGTCTGATCCGAACACCAGAGAGTACCTCTGGATGGGCCAAGCAGATCATCCCATGCTCCCTCTTAATTTCCATGGCACTTATGGGTTTTCCAATGTCTGACCGCCACCGCCTTGCCCACGGGCAGGGAAACACTCATGGAATTGAAATGATTTCAATAAACAAAGATACAACTTGTATTTTTGACAATATTCTCCCTCAGGAAATCTTGCCTTTCAAAGGAATATTGAAAATTCATCAAATTTCTTGGATAAACAAGAACATTTCCATTCTAAGGCATTTGAACTGTCTGGATTGTGCTCCAGGAAATCCATGCCATCACTATGGGATTGGTCAGATAAATCTTTGTTCCTCAAAACGTATCCTTTTATACAAATTGCATTTACTAATTTCTTATCTGAATAAAAACATGTTCATAACATTCTTTTTAATAGTAATGAAAGAATACAGACTGGCTTTATCCATTTAGAATTACATAAGTCTGTACAGGTTTCTCGTAGCTAGATAAATGTAAAAAATTTTGAAAATTATTTTCATTTGTTACACAGTATTTTTTTTTTCAAGTACTTGGTTGCAAGTATTTAATTATATACATAGTTTGAAAATCTTATTAATTATAAACAATGCTGTATTAAAGAAGAAACTTAGGCTAACAGGACAAAATAAGAAATGTAAGATTTCTTATAGAGACGTTTACAGTGAAGACGAAGATGGACGTGCAACTGTGCCCTCAAAGAGCTCTTCTGTGGATCATGTTCAGCCAAATGACCGCGTCATAGTAAAATTAACTGGGGGAAAAAAGTGTGAAACATTATATAGCACTGGGTCTTTCTGATGATGGTGACGACTACATGGTTAAATACACGAGAAGATCAGGATCTCATAAATTCATATTTCTTGAAGTTGAGGACACATCTGTTTTTACAAGATGATATAGTTCACATAATTGACCAACCTTTGTTAAACAATCGGGGACAGTACATACACTGAGGCGACAAAAGTCATGGGATACCTCCTAATATCGTGTCGAACCTCCTTTTGCCCGGCGAAGTGCAGCAACTCGGCGTGGCATGGACTCAACAAGTCGTTGGAAGTCCCCAGCAGAAATATTGAGCCATGCTGCCTCTATAGACGTCCATAATTGCGAAAGTGTTGCCGGTGCAGGAGTTTGTGCACGAACTGACTTCTCGATTATGTCCCATAAATGTTCTAATGGATTCATGTCGGGCGATCTTGGTAGCCAAATCATTCGCTGGAATTGTCCAGAATGTTCTTCAAACCAATCGCGAACAGTTGTGGCCCGGTGACATGGCGCATTGTCATCCATAAAAATTCCATCGTTGTTTGGGTACATGAAGTCCATGAATGGCTGCAAGTGGTCTCCAAGTAGCTGAACATAACCCTTTCCAGTCAATGATCGGTTCAGTTGGACCAGAGGACCCTGTCCATTCCATGTAAAAACAGCCCACACCATTATGGAGCCACCACCAGCTTGCACAGTTCCTTGTTGACAACTTGAGTCCATGGATTCATGGGATCTGCGCCACACTCGAATCCTACCATCAGCTCTTACCAACTGAAATCGGGACTCATCTGACAAAGACACGGTTTTCCAGTCGTCTAGAGTCCAACTGATATGGTCACGAGCCCAGGAGAGGCGCTGCAGGCGATGTCGTGCTGTTAGTAAAGGCGCTTGAGTCGGTCTTCTGCTGGCATAGCCCAGTACAGCCAAAGTTTGCCGCACTGTCCTAACGGACACGTCCGTCGTACGTCCCACATTGATTCCTGCGGTTATTTCACGCAGTGTTGCTTGTCTGTTAACACTGACCATTCTGCTCACACGTCGTTGGTCTCGGTCAGTAAGTGCAGACGGTCGGCCACTGTGTTGTCCATGGTGGGAGGTTATGCCTGATATTAGGTATTCTCGGCCCCATCTTGACACTGGATCTCGGAATATTGAATTCCCTAACCATTTCCGAAATAGAATGTCCCATGCGTCTAGCTACAACTACCATTCCGCGTTCAAAGTCTGTTAATTCCCGTCGTGCGGCCATTATCACGTCAGAAACCTTTTCACATGAATCACTTGACTACAAATGAAAGCTCAACCAATGCACTGCCCATTTATACATTTTGTACGCGATACTACTACCATCTGTATATTTGCATATTGCTATCCCATGACTTTTGTCACCTCTGTGTATTCTACAGTAATCTGAAAGGATATGAAAATCTTACATGAACTTAAGATATTTTTTAATTTTTTATGTATTACGAGTTTTTAAAAATATTACTCGATAATTCACTGAGTGAATAAAAACTTGCAATTGCAGTCTAATAAACAGAGCAAATAACTTCCTAACAAATAAAAAAATGTGGCACCAAATGTTTGCAAAGCTGGCTTGTTAGTAAAGGTTGATTCTTAATATTTTATGCCTACTTATTTTATTTGCTTCTAGGGATCCTTCAGTTCACAAACTTTATTCTCACCTCCGTGAACGTGAAATTATTTTAAAAACTAAGTGCAGCTAAAATAATACTTTTTGAATAGTACAAGCACAACAGTAACAGTCTATAAGCTCAAGTGTAACTTGTAAATAAATAAAATATCAAAATAGCTTATTTTTAAATTTTGAAAACTTAGTATCCAAATTGCACATTTATAGAAGAATGACCCATATAGGCTATTCACGATAAAGTGAGCACTTTTGAAAGCCCTCTTATTTGGAATAATAGTCATTAAATATATTTTATTATAGCATTAGACGTTAATTTCCAGTGGAATGTAAACACTGTGTTTATTACTTACATGGCAATATTTATTTCAAAAAGGAGGTTGAAGGATAAAAAATGACTGAAAGAAAAAAGTAACTAGAGCCTCAAAAGTGCTAACTTTACCATGAACAGCGTATAGAACATTCCACAAAAAACAAAACACTAAGGTTATGACATCTTTAAATCTGTACAGTGGTTACTGGCAGTGCATACCATAGTGTGCTTGATAAATGGTATTGAATGAAAATATGGCCACTTGGACAATTCCTTGACCAGATTTTGATTTTCTTGATTTCTTTCGCTGTTCAACTGGTTCCTCAGATTATGTCTTTTTCGGGAAATCTCTTCTGTTGTAGAATTGTATTTTTCTGCCAGTTCTTTAAGTGCATCATCTTTCTTGCATCTATCCCTATAAACAGGTCTACTTACATCCCATAACACAGGTCTTGCTTCATTATCATTTATTCTCTTCCACTTCATATTTAAACCACTCTTTTTGCACCATTCCACAATCGACTATCTGACACTTGGATTAAAAATATACGATCCTTCAACTTATGTAACAAATTTACGAGAGACTATTAAATGTCAGCTACACTGTTTACACCTTACAGCAGCTGACAAATGATAAATACAGTCAACTCTAGTTTCCAAGACCTCTGAAATAACAACCCTTTTTTTGGGGAACCACGAAACAAATTTATTTGAAAAAGTTATTTCAATAACAACCTGTTTGAAACAGTGGCGAATAATTAGGGTGGCAGGACGGGCAAAATGCCATATAAATACAATGTTTACGCGACATTTGATTAGCTACGGCGATTCGGACTTTACTTTCCGAATAACCCTCATAAATACACAAATTAAAAAAAAAATGTATCAAGATTTGAAAGCATTTGTAAGAAAAAGATATTGTCCAGTTATAGAACGCATCCGGTACGTAGTAATAAAGTCCTCGCCACTTGCAGACGCGGCGCTGTAGCAACGCTGTCAGTTATGGAAGAAATGTTTTGTCTATAGTTTTTTTGTTAGTTCATATTTTAGCCACGGGACTTCTTTCGTGGTGCGGGCTCTAGTAATAGTGACGCTCAGGGAATCCCTGCTCTCTGTTTTGTAAGTATAAGAAAGGCTCCACTATGCATACATCATTTGATTGTTATGAGAATTGGTTGTTTGTGGTATAGATTTTTTTTTATATCACAGTTTTTGTTTTATTGGATCCGCGATCAGTCGCAAAGTTAATTAGTTAATTGTGGAAATTAGATAACAATATGTCTAGTTCTAGAAAGTATCTAAGTGGGAGCGAAAAACGAAAGAGAAAGAAGAGTCTAAAGAAAAAATAAAAAGTTGCCTAAAATAAGTCAGTACTTTAAGAATAAAGATTTTATTGACGAAGAATCAAATGAACAGTGCAGCTGAAATGAAGAAATTGACGTGACTAAAAGTGGCAGTATTGCAGAGCCAGACAACCGTGAATATCTAGATCCAGAGCAACCAGTAACCACAACCAGGTACGAGCAAAACTCAAAGTGAATCATTTTTTGATGTGGAAAAAATTTCATCTTTGCCATATGTTACTGATAAGGGTAATTTTAAAGAACTAAATTATCAAGTGAAACGGTTTGTGATCACAAACGGACACTGTAAACCTAAAGGCCCCTTTTTAAAAGACAGTGAGAATAGATCTTTCTTGGAAAAATATTATATTGTTTCTAAGTCTGGCGTAAACCTAGAACGTACATGGCTGTCCTATTCTCTATTGTTTCAAAAAGAATATTGTGAACCTTGTTGGTTATTCGCAAGTAGGGCATCTAAAAATATACAAAATGTTTGGATAGATGGTTATGACGATTGGAAACATATTGTAGAAGCCATAGAAAGACACGAGACACCGAAAAATCATTTGGATTCATGTCTTTTATATCAACAATGGCGGTTACATGGAACACTAGATGAAGAGCAAGAGTCCATAATCAAGAAAGAAAAATCTTTTTGGCGCCAAGTACTCACTAGACTCCTTGATGTTACTCTGACACTTTCAACCTGTAATTTAGCTTTTCGTGGCCATTGAGAAAAGGCATACAGCAATGATTCAAGTACAAGAAGAAATTTTTTGAGTATTGTTGAGCTATTAGCGAAATACGATCCTGTTTTACAAGAATTGATAAGTAAATCAAAGGGCCAGACAAAATACTTAAGTCCAAAAATACAAAATGAGCTCATTGCTGTTCTGGTACAAAAAGTGGAAAACGCGCCGGTAAATGAAATAATAACCACACAATTTTACTCCATTATATTTTATACGACTCAAAATATTTCGAAAACAGATCAATTGTGTGAACTTTACCGTTACTGTGTGATCGAGAAAGATGAAAATGGAACTCCAACGGCACTCGTAATTAAAGAGTAATTTTTAGGACTTTATGAAGTTAAGGATCAAACTGCCTTAGCAATGTCCAACCAGATTATAAAATCCATAAATGACAAAAATATTCCTCTGAATAAGTGTTGTGGCAAGGATATGACGGTGCTAATAACATGAAAGGCACTTATGGTGGAGTTCAAAAACTTATAAGATATATCAAGCCAAATGCGAAGTATGTTCATTGTGCTGCTCATAATTTAAATCTGGTAGTTAATGATGCAGTAAAAGAGGTTATAGAAATGCAAACTTTTTTGAAACCGTGCAACAAATTTATAATTTTTTTGGGCATAGTATCAAAAGATAGAATATACTATCACGTTTTATATCTAATAAAGAAGGGGAGTCTTCAACTTCGGTAACATAAAAACATTAAATCCAACTGGATAGGCAGGAAGTTTCAATGCCATTTTTGCTTTAAAAGTTTGATTTGTTGAAGTTCAAAAAGCGCTAACAAAAACTGTTCTATTAAATTCCAAAGCAGATGAGAGAAATGAAGCTATTTCACTGAAGAAGAAGGTCGAAAACTACAACTTTATTATGTTACTGGTTTTCCATTGCAAAATTTTACAGACCACTGATGCGGCCTCTAAAGCACTTCAGTCTAAAGCCGTCAATCTTTCAAATGCCTTTAAAAGTATCCACATGAATTTGGAGATTTAAAAACGGAAGCAAATAGTGTAGCAGAGAAATGGTCTATCAACCCTGAATTTCCTAAAACTCGTCAGAGGAAGGTGAAACGTCATTTTGATGAAATTTGCGAGGATGAACGTCTCCAAGATCCCGAAAGCTTGTTTGAAGTGAACGTACTCTATCGTGTATTGGACATCGTCATTAATCAACTGAGATCACTTTTCCTTGGAATGAATGAAATTGTTTCCAATTTCAGTGTGTCTTGCAACTTCCCACTTTGCAAAATTTAAATGACGCTGATTTATTGGAAAAGGCTTTAGAATTTGTTGATTTATATAAAAAAGACATATCTGTCTCGTTTGCCAAGGAAATTCTCAGTTTTTGATCCACTTTTAGATACGAAATAGAAAAATCATAATCTATAAGAGAACTTGCTGATTTATTAATCATAAAGAATCATTTTATGTCTTCAAGCTTTCCTGAAGTGTGCACTGCATTTCTGTTAGTTGTAACCATTCCTGTGACTACGGCTAGTGCCAAGCGATCATTTTCAAAATTAAAATTGATAAAAACTTATTTAAGAAATTCTATGGGACAAGAAAGGTTACACAACTTAGCTATTCTATCCATCAAACATTCCATGGCCCGAAATTTTAACTTTGATGTTGTCGTTAACACTTTTGCTGAATAGAAAACCCAAAAAAAGGAATTTTAATAATTAAAATTTTGACAAAATAAAATTGTTATTTCAATTCAATACGCTCTTTAAATTGAAAGTTACTAAAAAATCAACGAAAAATGCACACAATAGTTATAATAGCGTTGGTACATACTTTACGTAGTGCTTTATTAAAAAGAAACTACTGTACAACATTGGTTGAGCTTCTTTACATTGAGGGAGGGCCCCATCCGATGAATTTGCCACGGGCCTCAACGGTATAGTTGCACCACTGGTTCGAAATAACAACCCTTATAATAAGCCTATTATAGGTTTTTTTCTTATTGGGTTGTTTACAGTAAATATTGACTTAGTTTTATTTTTGTTTGCATTTTCTCTTAATGTTTATATATTTTAAAATAATTTGTTTTGATTGCACCTCGTAGGTTTTTCTTTATTTTGCTTAACTTAACGTAACATTTAATGTGAATTGCAATTCACCTATCAATTTTCCAGGTTTAGAATTTCCAATAATTATTTTAACTTTAAATTTTATTTTGGATTTTTTAAAGAGTTTTTGTATTGTAATTAATTGTAACTAATTTTTAATTTGTATTTGTTTCTTTTTCAGTTTTATTTTAATTGTAAGTTAGATTTTTGGTGTTTTAATGGTTAGGATTTCAAGTTTTTTTTTTTTTTTTTTTGGGAAGTGTGTGTGGTTTTTAGTAGGCGTTTTTGAGGTAGAAGCCGGATGCGACACTTCTGGTGGGACATTCGATTAAAACAGGCGTGGCTTTAATTACCGCCGGGATTAATCTTGTTAATCTCCAGCGCCAGCATAAAATAGGTTTCATTTGCAAGTCCCAATCCCCAGCGCCAATCTAAAAAAATAGGTTTGATTTGCAAGTCCCAGAAGTAAGTTTTCAATTAGGAGTGCGCGCCACGTTTAAGAAGAGGGCGTAGGCCGAAGGATTATTGTGTTTGGAGACGCCATCTATAGCAGAGGTGCCGCTTAGCGCCAGGCACCATATTGTCAATGATGACTCTTTCAACATACGAGGTGACGCTAATGCAATTACCAAGCCGGGAGGGCTCTAATTATTGCGAAATATAATTCAAAGTGCAGAGCCAGTATTTTTCTTTGAGATTTAGTACAGTTGGAAGTGTGATGCAATTATTTTTGGAAGTATGGTATAAACCAGAGGTCCTAAGCCTCACTGACTGATGCTAGTGCCGAAGCACCGTGACATTTTGCAAGTATTAGTAAGTTTCCTTTTCACCCGAATGAAATGTGTAGTGACGTATTAGATATGTGGAAGAAAATAAACCATTTGGAACAGTAACACTATAATTTTGAATTTTTCTGAACACATCTTCAAGCAGCAATTAAGTTTTTTCTTTTATTTTAATATTTTCAGATTTTCAGTACCTTAATTAATCATTGTAAGGATGGTGGTTAATTTGAAGTAATAAGACTCCAGCTAAAGATTAAAGCAATTATTTGAGATTTTCTTTTAATTTTTAGTAAAGAGTCAGTACTTTAATTTTTCTTTCCACGCCTTTGCATTTATTTTCTGCCCATCATCTTAAGTAATAAAATCTGATTGAAATCACACACAATTTCTTTTATTTCCAGTATTTCTGTGGTAAATATAAGTCTTGTCATATTTTATCCTGCTTCTATTCTGAGTGAAATATTTTGATGAAGGTTCATATGAATTTTGAGTGTGTATGTCACCACACCTAACACTGACTTCCAATTACCCACAAAATCCTATTCCTAATCCTGAAGCATGAAATAAAGAAAGAATTACCTACCCAACCCAACCTACCCAACAGTGTTACACTGATTGTTATTTGTCACGCTATTGGAACAAATATATTAGGAATCACATAAACATAATCTCTTACAAATATTACAGCAAATAGAACATCAACATACCCCCATACCCTTTCCCAGGGAACAAAGAAAGGCCTTACATCAAAACTTTACTGTATCTCAGATCAAGGGTAATGAATGTCGGACATTCAAATTACGGCAGTGTTTACACACGCACGAGAATAGTTGTCGGCACTTCTTGTATCAGTTACACATTTCTGTCAGACTAGCTCTCGGGTCAGTCAGTGTTTACACCTGGGAGACAAAAGTATCAATATTTGTTTTGCAATATACAACAATGTCACACAGTGTGTCAGATGTGTTTAGACATTGTAGCCAAAGGTGTCAGAGATATTTTGCATGCAATAAATGTTTAATGAGATGCACCCTTAGCTGCAGGACTGGCCCTACCTTCTTTTTCTAGTTCCCTTGCCCAGTAAAAAAACTTAAAATGTATTCTCTCAAATACTAAACTGGTCCATCTAATTCTCATACATTTCTGTAATAACTGAAGGTATTAAATCATTAATCAACTTTCAAATCAATATGTTACTCATACTTAACAAATAATGGTATATCTTTTGCACTTTTCATTGTTTCTGTCAAGATAATTCTACAGTGTTAAATGCTGCCAGTACATGCCTATGTACATTATTCTTCAATCAGCAAAAATGCAAATTAATAATTAAACAGGTTTATAAAAGAAACACAACTACAAATATATGAATATTTATTTGTTTCTTTACATAATATAAATGGAATGTTTTCACAACCTTTTAAGTGCAAACTTAAGTTGAAATTCTGTACAGACTGAAATAGTATTCAACTTTTTACTTACACTGATAATACTGTGAACTCGTTTAAGTAACTCATGAGATTCATGTTACATTATAACACTGCGAGGCATACCAAATTAACATAAGTACATATTTCAAAAGAAATAAAACTTTAATGCTTTGAATCATTAGTAATTTACTTACTGTGGCAATATAAGTGCTCCTTATAATCTAAAGATTACAAAGCACATTCCAGACTGTAATTTAAAAAATAAATAATAATACAAAATAAATGCAAGAGCAAGTAAATGTGAGAAACAAAGTTATTAAAATTATTGTAAAAATAATTTAATTTTGTTTGCCAGAAAACTTTGATTTTAAGCGCAGAAAACTTTATACAACCACTCAGCATAGCACAACATGATGAAACTTATCATTGAAATACATGTACAGTACAAATACTTACACAAAACTCCAGTAAAAAGTATCATAGCAAGTAAACTTATACAGAAACTGCATATTGTGCATAATAATACATCTTGTGAGATTTTATGCTCACAAAAATTAGGTTTCAGCTATTCTGAAGAAGCTGACATAAAATGCATTAAAAATCAGTTCTGCAAGTAAAAATTTTTTTGTTGAGAACCCACTAACTTTAAAATAAAATAATTAACTGTAAAAGGTGTTTAAATATATTCATAAAATGTTTTTTTTAAAATAAAATATCACAGTTTGTTTTAATAAATTCATTTGCAATAACCTGAGCACCCAAGTACAATGATAGAACAACCTTGTATTAGGTAATATTAAAAGCATTTCCTTTCTCTGAACTTCTGTAACACAATTTCACACCACTCATTCAGCCAATGGTATTCGATAACAACACTGCCAAGATTTATTTCTGTAGTCATATTCATTGGAAAGTGCTAACAATAAAAGAGTAACATTTACAAAATATGTTAAACTTGGTAAAATTAATACAAATTTTGGAAGCAACTGCACATGTTCCTGTTTGCACATAGGTGGCAATTTTCATTATGCTGTTGTCATAGTTCATGATAAAAAATATCTGGAAAGCTTTCTCATAGTGTGCAAAGAAAATTAAATAAGTAATGTTAGTATGTACTATAAGCTATATATGCAATAAGCAAATAAGTTATGGCATATGCATGTATTTCAAAACTTACTCAAATATGCTAAAAGAACTTCTCACATACATGAACTCATTTTATACATTTGTGTTCCAATTGTGTCAACACTGAATTTAAAATCAAAAGTCAATTTAAAATTGATATATCATATACTCATACAGCAGTAAAAATGCAATGTACATTACCTTCTATCATAAAACCTCATCCCTGTGGATAAAAATATTCTTGTGCACAAACTTTCCAGCTACTTTTTTTATAACGGAAGTACAGTTTATTAAAATTTGGTGGACCTATGTCTTGGTTTTTGCATTACAATACAACTGAAACAGAAACAGTAAATGTTGGAAATTTCTTTTTTATAAAAAAAAAACCCCTAGGAAAAGTCTAGCGATGTGCAAGGTGGTTGTTTCTGCTAATGTTTAATGTGTGCGACGAGCAGGAATCTGCAAACAGCTCTATGTTATAGGCAGCTGGTGCGGAGAGGGGTTGAGCTCACATGTGTGTGCTCATGGACTGCAGGGCATCCTTGTCGTGTAGCACGGTGCTCAGCACTTCCTCCACGTTTTCAGGCAGGTGGTCAAGGATCATGTGCGGCAAAGCCTGCAGCTCCATGAACTCCTCTGCTATTGCCCATCGCACCTGGAACTTGGGCTCCTCCGCACTGCCCTGCCTGCAACAGTTTCCACTCACATCACAAGAAACACACACATTTACCATTTACACTGCAAGGTAATGCTGCCAACACAGCTAACAAATTAAAATAAAAGAATAAAATATTTTTGTTCATTTATTTACATTTACCCCATTTAACAGCTAAATGCAAAGTATTCCTAAGTTTGAAACTGTTTACGACTCAGATAACATCTTTTTCATTACAAGTCGGTGATCAAGCACTAAGCCTCTAGATACTGGGAGCAGTCAGGCACAGCAGTTTCTTCCTTCAATGTGACACCATCTGAGATACCAACCTTAGCAGCTGGGGTGAGAATGAGAGGGGTTTTATCTGGGAAATGCCCACTGATGAGCCAACTATAAGGGGTGATTCCCCTTTGCTACCTTACTCTACCTGCTCTTCCACATCTGTGCTCAGGGATTTTGTGCCTTGGCTGATTCGGAAAAAAAATTACTGTTACTAGAATAATGTGTTTTGGAATGAAAAGCACTTAATGGTCTTCAGAAGCCTTAGTGCTGTTACAGCTTCCAGTAGACGAAAGGATTAACTATCCCTTGGTAGGTGTCGGTAAGTACGGGTAGGGCTTAGGATAGGTTTTCCAGGAATATACAGGCTGGCTGAGCAGCATGCCTTGGTCACTAAATAGAGGTTTTGACGGTACACTACCACCTGGTAAATACATCCTACACTGTCAAACTTATAGGTTAATTACAAAATTAGGAAATAAATGGAATCCTGCAACATGGGGCACTGAAAAAATCTGACATCATCTCTGCCCCTGCAGGAACTCTGAAACAAGAGGACAGTGTGACAGCCATGTGATATCACACGTGGTAATGACAACACCAGTGGCACAGGAAGAAGCCAATGGCTCAGGGAAGAGAGGAGGGGAACTATGAAAGCATTGTGAACGTAAATAACTGTGCCGTGGCGCTATGTGCCTTAAATAATAAAGCATTTGGGTGTGTAACCTATGCTTATACATTCCATTATCATTGTACTGAATAATGCAAGGACATAGAACCACTGAAGGGACACGATGCACATATGTTTTGAATGCTGTAAAAAATTATGATGCAATTTGGGATTGATAAATTCTATGTATGAAACACATGGAGCAACAGTAGTCTTTGAGGTAACCATAATAAGGACAGTGAAGTTAACATGAATAGCTAGTGCCAAGTACTTCGAGATGCCAAGGACATGGCTTTTGATGCAGAAAGCAACCAGTCCTGAAAAACCATTCCCAGCCCTGTGAACCGTACCCTGATGAGCCAAGGAAAGTGTTAAAACACTAATGTTCTACCCTCTTGTTTACAAATACTCCGTATGATTCATGTGATAGAGTGAGGCCCATAATATTTTTTTAGTTTTATTTGTTGGTTTCATCACAAAGTACTTAAGAAATAAAAATTTCAAACAGCAGCTTATAGCACAAACTCCAGCTACGCACACCAGTAAAATGTGAGAATGCCATTTGCCAATCAGAGCCTAGAAACCTACTTACCAACCGGCAATCCAGTCAATACAGAACCATTTGCAGCATGCAGCAACCAATCGTGCACAAGGCCCGTTCCCAGACTCTACAGCCAATCAGAGAATGGGTAAATCTCACATCAAAGGAACCATTAAGTCATTTAGTCTGTGTACTTATCTACTCTGTGATTTCATTGTACTGGAGATAGATGGGCTCTAGCATCCTTGAAACAGCGCAGATACATCCGGCGGCAGCTCTAACATTATTTTAAAGGTCCTGCCTACTAAAACAGTGATGAAGGGAACGAACGGGTTTATTTAGCCCAACAATCATATTAACATTGGTAATGTGGTAACAGACTATAAATCACACAACATAAAAATGTATATGTTACAAATTAAAAAAGTGAATTAAAAATTTTTGAAGTTGTAAAGAAATTCACTTAAAACCCGCTCTTCTGCTTTTAGTTATGGCGAATTCATCAATGGAAGTCAAATTTAAATTGAAGGATGATGGTGGCATACCTTAATTAATGTGTTTGTAAACAAAATCCATCCTTCGTTCCTTTTGCCTCAGAAAAATGGTCGATGACTAGCTCGTTAAAGTTTGGCCTTTTTAGCAAGTTCTTCTCGATGCTGCACATTGCCAAAGCATTGAGCCTTTCTTCTTTCATAGTGTTTTTCGTAAATGTCTTAATTCTTTTAAAAGTTGAGAAGCACCTTTCTCTTTCAGATGTTGTCGTGGGAATAGTGCAAACAATTCTCAAAAGTTTGACAGATTCTGGTAAAACAGTAACTAAATTATTTTTATACAGGCAGTTTAGAAGAGTTAGCATGGCTTATGCATTTTTAAAATCATCACGTGCATACAGAACAAGCAATTCCTGACGAAGCACATTTTGCTTAACATTAAATAAAGTAACATCAGTTTTGAGCCTCGGGAAAAACTATCCTGTGTTGTGTAAATAAATCTGGCTGAAACAAAACTGCTACAGAAAGGTGATCGTTGAA
Source organism: Clitarchus hookeri (assembly GCA_002778355.1). Taxonomy (NCBI): domain Eukaryota; kingdom Metazoa; phylum Arthropoda; class Insecta; order Phasmatodea; family Phasmatidae; genus Clitarchus; species Clitarchus hookeri. Next base: position 31,212 of record NQII01005470.1, on the reverse strand, counting down.
GGCAAACCTGTCATCAATAAATGTCAAAATAGCATCAGAGATCTCCTTCGCAATGATTTTCTTAGCATCAGTGAATTATGTGTTTCAGAGTCAACATTTTTGCCAGTAACCCAGTAATGGTCAATATCTAACAAATTCCTAACACACTGAATGATTGCCTTAAATTCAGATACATTTTTTTGTGCCTTGACACAATTGATATTCCTGTTCTGAAGTTGGTAGTATAGAACATCACTGTGTGGTATGATTTTGTTAAAAAAATGAAGAAAGAAAATTAAAGTCATCACTATTTAGCACATTTTTAAGTCCTACAGCTTCAGCGGTTGTTGAATAGTCAGATGAAAGATCAGCAGTAATATTTTCAAGGCAGGCATCAATGTAGTTTATGTGTTCCAGAATTGTGGCCACGCTGCGTGCCTTAAAATTCCACCTGGTTGTTGAACTTTTTAGCAAATATTTTTTCACAATTAAATCTAGTATTGTGGTAAGTTTAGTTGATTTGGAAAAAAATGAACACAAACTTTCCAAATGACTAAAAAGTATTTTCACATGTTTGTTTTGAGTTGCACACAGCTCAATAATAAGGTTTCGCTGATGAGGATAGCAATGTACGAAGTGAACACTCTTGTAAATTTCTTTAACTCTAGCCTGCACCCCAGTGTTTTTGCCGCTCATAACTGAAGCACCGTCATAGCTTTGCGCAACCAGTTTTTCAGGTGTTTCACTGATTTTCATTTTTATTAGCTCATCAAAAATGGTGTTAGTAATTCCCTCGATAGTTTGGTTAGTCGGAATGATGTAAATGACAAACCTTTCGTGTGTGTTTCCATTTAGTTCATACATTATTACGAATACTAACTGTGATAAAGTTGCACAATCTGTTGTCTCATCTGCCTCAATTGATACAAACACAGTTTCAGCAATTTCGTTGTGCATTTGTATAAATTGTATACTAAGAAGTAAATAAAGGTGTGTAATACAACAGTGTGGCAATGAGTAGTGAAACAATTCAAGTGCGTGTACACGGCGGGAGTCCAGTGGAAAGGTGATACAAAAAATTGCTGTTGATTTCACAATATGGCGGAGGGTACCAAGTCCTGACCCACCGGAATTTTTTCACAATTTAATCTGAAATAAGATGATTGGGAGATATGGTGTGAAAGGGCTCAATCAGTATTTTGTAGTCCACGACGTGGCTGAAGTGAATAGAGTGCCATTAACATTAACACTGCTGGACAATGATGCATATATGTATGTTGCTGTGGGTATTTGTGTATACCGAAAGGACTGCCGGACTTAAAGTTAAAAGATATTATGCAGCTCTTATTAGACCACTTGAAGCCAAAGACGTCAGAAGTAATGGAACGGTACAAGTTTAAGGAGCGGAGGCAGCTACAAGGAGAATCAGATTGCTGGATATGTAGCTAGTTTAAAACGATTATTATTACATTGCAAGTTTTCGAACTTGGAAGAGAATATAAGAGATCAGTTAGTGTGTAGATTATGAGATACCGGACTTCAGAAGCGGCTGCTGAGTGAACCAAAACTAACTTACGAAACGGCAATTGAGCTGGTTACAGCATTCAAAACATCTGTACGTGAGGTATCAGAAATTATTAATAGTGGCGAAGCCAGTGACATATTTAACATAAATTATTCTATTGTTCATACTAACTTCAAACAAGCGACTCCAAAGTGAGAGTTGAGACAGTTTCAACAAAACCAAATGAGTCATGCTTTGTTTGTGGCAAATTGAATCACAGGGCCAACAATTGTAGGTTCAAGACCTATAATTGCAGGAAATGTGGGAAGAGAGGACATTTGCAGGCGACTGCAAGATGAGGTCCGAAGGTAATGAAGGTAAAGAAATACATAACCTATCAGCTGAACCAGGACAGTACTACCAACGACATGTCACAGTAAAAGAAAGTGTCGAGAAAAAAAAGGATAAAAATCGCAGGTTAGGAGTACTGCAGGTAAACAGAATGAATATTTACGTTATGTACAAGATGATGCATTTACTTCTGTAGGAATGTACAATGACTTTGAATATTTATTTTATGTGCAAGACAGTATAGTGGGAACTGTTGAGATGAATGTTGGAATAGATGAATTTGAAATTGATGTGCAGGTTGATGGGCAAGTCATAAGGTTTGAATTAGACAGTGGTTCAAGTGTTTCAGCAATAAGTGAGGAAATGTATTTGCAAAAATTTAAGCAGAAGAAGTTGCTACCATCAGAGAAGAACTTCAGAAGTTTTAATGGAGATACTATGGAGTGTGTTGGTATTATTGAAGTGATTGTAAATGTTAATGGCAAAGGTAGATAATTATTGTTGCGTATTATGAAAGACAGTGGACCTAAACCATTGTTTGGTAGAATATGGATGAGGGAATTTGGACTGACGATACATTGCATGACCTCTGAAAAAACCGTAGTTACAAGTTAAACTGCTATGTACCCTGAGGTGTTTTCAGATAATTTAGGGTTGTATAACAAACTAATGTGACATTACCTCAGAACTAAAGGAACATGCTAAGCCAGAATACCATCAGCCATATTCAATATCCAATGCTATTAAAGATTAAGTTGATAAAGAAATAGATTGTTTGGTGGACATGAGGGTGTTGAAACGGGTAGATCACTAAGAGTGGGGACACCTGTTGTTCCAATTGTTAAGGATGATAAAATGGTAAGAATTGCTGGGAACTTTAAAATCACTGTAAAGCCATGTTTAAAAGTTGACAGGTATCCAGTGCCTAAGGTAGAAGATTTGTTAAGTACCTTGAATGGTGCAAAAAAAAAAAAATTGTCAAACTTGATTTGCTCAGAGCCTACAATCAAATCAAACTTAGTGAGGATAGTAAACACTTGCTGACTATTTCAACACACAAAAGTATTTATGAATATCAAAGATTGGTTTATGGTGTGCATCAGGGCTTGCAAGGTATCATTGAACTTATAGAGGATATTTTAATAAGTGGGGAAACAACAGACTGCAAGAATGTGGCTTAACAGTACAGTTGCACAAATGTAAATTTCTGACACCTGAGGTATAATTTCTAGGTTACACAGTTGATAAAGATGATCTTCATATGGACCCAGGTAAGATTGAAGCCATTCTAGATGCACCACAACCAAAGGATGTAGAACAATTACAGTCCTTTCTAGGATCAGTGAATTATTAGTCAAAATTTGTACCCAACATGTCTGAAACGTTAAGGCCATTGTATAACCTTGACGCGTGACGAGTACATAGGATAGGAATTGCGCTGTATTCACACCTTGAGAAATATCCTTGGGGGATGTCCCGAGGTATAAGGATACGCGGGGAAGAACCGAAGCGAGAGAAAAACAGGGTAAGTCCCTAGAAAAATAGCTGATATAAGCCCTCTACGAAGGAATCAAGGGAACCCCTACGAGATTACTGCCTACACAGCTTACA
>NQII01005470.1:0-15571 GCA_002778355.1 Clitarchus hookeri | reverse complement strand
AGAGAGAGAGAGTTATATATATATATATATAAATATAAATATGGTGGAAAAAACTTATGTTTCGTTTGACAAACCATATAATAGACTGACAAGAAAATATACTGGATGTAATTTGTTACTTTTGAAACACTTGTGTGGCAATACATCCCCCCCCCCCTCCACCTTCTTCAGTTGAGCGTGGCTTCAATCTGAGTCAGCACCGTGTACATTTCCTCATATGACAGTAGCTGACTGCCCACCACTTTGCTCAACAGAGACTTACCAGATTTGATGCCTACCTCCCAGAGTCCTCCAAAGTGTGCGAGGCTGATGGTGGATTAAAATATCAAGTTATGTTGTCTTCGGCTAACTTGTCAGTAAGACACTTGTTGTTGTCAGCCAAGAACTCTTGCAGCATTGACAAGGGACGATGAGCCCGTACAAAGTTTGTATCACAGTCACTATGCAAGTGAGTACACTGCCCACGACATGTAATGAAACGTCTGAATGCAGCAAGAAAGGTTTCAGACGACAAATCAGAAGCAAACTCTAAATGCACTGCCTTTGTGGCGAAGCATACAAAAAGACAATGTATGCCTGCAGTATGCAACGTTTTCTTGTTTGCACCATAGTAATTGGGATTGGCCCAGCATAATCAACACCAGAGGTGAGGAAGGGCTTAGCTTGACACACTCTACTGGCTGGAAGGCTTGCCATTGCAGGATTGTGACTTATCTGACAAGCTCGAAAGCAACTAATACACTTATGAAGATGACCTCGAATCACATTGCATGCACCCAGTAACCAAAATTCACGTTGCAGTAATGACTGAATTGTACAAGGGCCCAGGATGAAGGAAATCTTCATGGAGCTGATAAATTATAGGTTCTGCAAGGCGATTGCATTTTGGGAGGAGAATCTGATGTTTCTCGGCATGCGCTAGGTCTGAATGATTAAGTCTCCCACCTACACGCAGGATTCTTTCAGCATCAACAAAGGGAGATCATTTTCTTATGGCATGTGAGCAGAGTTGCTGGTCAGCCAATCTTTGCATTTCATCAGCAAATGCCTGGTTCTGTGTAGCCTTGATAAGGGGCATTAATGCATGCTGCATTTCATCAGGCAAGACTAGGCCGTGAACTGAGTTTAGCCTCGGATGATTTTTCGTAACTCGAACACAAATGGCAACAATTCATTGAACCCTTTTTTAACTTGGAGAAATGTTCAAGTAATTCCAAAAGATTGTTGACAGGACAAGGGTTTTGCATTCATCATTAACAGTGGGTTTGTAAATTACATGATTGCTCTGCGGCCATTCGCTATTTGGTTGGTGCAACCACAACGGTCTGCTAGCTGTCCAGGTGTAAGGCCTCGAGATGCACAGTAAGCAGAATTATCTTCACTTGCCACATGATGCCACCAGTTCACCAAAGTGCATTCTGTATCCGAGTCATCCGGTTTGTGACAAATGTCTTCCAAACATGAGGGGACGTCTTTATCCAGGAGAGTGCAACTAACGAATCAGACCACACATATATGCTGTCTAACTGTAAGACAGGTGTAAGGGTGTCCAGAAAACGCAAACATCTAGTAAGAAAAACAGCTTTACACAACTCCAACCTGTGAAGAGTAACTCACTTCATTGGAGCTACCTTAGTTTTAGCCAATAGTAAATGAGTGGTGATCATACCAGAGTTAGATGCAGCTCGAAGATACACAACAGCTGCGTAGCCCTTTTCCGAACTGTCAGTGAATCCATGCAATTCAAAAGTGGCATCTGAGAGGTTGTGGTCAATGCAACGCTGAATAGAGATAGCTGAACAGTGAGGTGACTGTTCAAAACGTGTTCCATCTGGCAATTATATCAGGTGGCACTGGGGAATCCGATTCTACTTAAGAAAGCCAAAGTAAATGAATAAAGGTGTTTTGCAAATAATGTCAATGGTGCAAGCTATTCAAAGATTCTGGCAATATCTGATAAAATACCTCATTTTGTGTACACTGGAGGATTGGGTTGCAATTTATATGAGAAGGCATCAGTTTTGGGGCTCCATTGTAAGCCTAATACCTTAATGCAAGAGTCTTCGCTAAAAGAGTATATTTCACCAGAAGAATGGACATCTTGCGGTGGCAAGTCATTAAGCAAAGCTGGACAAATACTTGCAAATTTTCGAAGCTGAAAACCCCCATGGTACAGCAGTTGCTGAAGGTCTCGTCTAAGCTTGAGGGTAGTCGCTAGGTCATTAGCGCCAGTAACATCATCAACATACGAGCTTGTTAGAAGTGTTTTAGAAGCATCTGGAAAATTAGTCATTTCATCTTGCACCAGCTGTCTCAATGTCCTAATTGCTAATTAGTAAGTGACAGTGTTAAACCGATAAGTCTCAACTGGTTACTCCTCTGACTCTCTCCAAAATATTCATTGATAGTCACGATGCTCGGGCTGTACCATGATCTACCGATACTTTTGCTTAATATCTTCAGTGAAAACAATGTGTGGAGTTCTGAAATTAAGCGAAACAGTAACAATGTCTGTCTGCAACTTTAGACCAATTAAAAGGACATCATTAAGAGACAGACACACCCAAGACTGTTTTTGACGAAGCATCAAACACTATGCGTAGTTTGGTGATAGTGTGGTCTGGCCTTTGCACGTAATAGTGTGGAATATAGTATGCTTTCAAACTTCCCAGGTCACCTTCTTTTACATGGCTCATGTGTCCGGCAGCCAGGTAGTCTTGCATGAAGGCAACGCAATCTGCCTTCACCTCTGGTTGTTTTCTCAGCCGGCGCTCTCAAGAGTGAAAACGGCGCAGAGCAGAAGAGGCTGAATCTCCCCATATTAGCTCGGGAGATTCAAATGGTAGGACTACACTTTACCTACCTGTGTCAGCTCAAGTGCAGCCTTCAATGAAAATCTATTCACATAACACATCTTTGGGGGCTGGTGGTAATGTGACTGCAGGCAGTTCTTCAATTTCCCAAAACTTTTTCAACACTTCATCCAATGTGGGCTGCTGTACATTTGAGATAAAAAAGGACAAGATACCTGGCTGTAAATCTGTGTTAATCTGGACACGTCCCATTAGCACCCAACCCAGCAACGTATCAATAGCTGTTGGCGTTCCTGGGGGGCCAGTAACTTTCTTCCGTGTCAGAAGCTGAGGAAATATTTCTGCACCCAGTAAAATTTCAATTTCTCCTAGCGTGGCAAAGGTGGGATCAGCCAGTTGTAACTGTCTAATATGTTCCCAAGCATCTGGCTTAAGAAATATTGATGGAACATGAGAAGTAATTTGTGGCAAAACTAGGGTCTCAATGTGCAGACGTGGCTCCTTCCTTCCGCTAGGTGTTATGATACACGAGGCAACACCTTTCACACTGGTAAGTAGGGTGTGGGCAAGTCCATGAAGTGGAATTGATAGGTTTTGACACTTGATACGTAATCGAGATAGGTATAATTCAGTAATGAAATTGGCTTGGCTGCCAGAGTCAAGCAGAACTCTAACAGGCTGACGGTTTCCACAAACATCCTGAACACAAGGAACAGCTGTGGATAACATTACAGCAGATGGCTGTGAATCTTTGGAAAAGGAAGACAGAACACTAAGGGTGCTGCCCTCATTTGAAGGTGTAACAACAGGACTTCATCCTGTGCTGACTGTGCCACTGTGGTAGTGGGTTTATCTAATGGGAAATGCAGCATCGTACTATGGCGAGCATTACAAAATCGACAAAATTTGGTTGATGGGCAACTCTTCACTTGGTGAGTGACTTGAAGGCAGTTTATACATAATTGTTTGTCCTTTGCCATTGAAAAACATGCCTGAGGGTCCTTTTGCACAAATTCAGAGCATCTGTGGATGGCATGAGTACCCTTACAAAGGCAACACTTTTCTAGAAGGGACTTAACAAAGAAACTACCTGATGAAGTACAAGCTACTCAGGCACTATGCAATTGTTAATTGATTTAGGCTGGCTATACTTTTGAGATGTACAGACTATGATTGCTCGACGTGCAGTGTCTTTCAAGAAAATCTGTAAAGTCACTCATTGTAGGGATGGAAAATTCATGAACAACTAGTTCCCATTATTTTCTTAATGCCTGGTCCATGCATTTCTCCAACAAATGCAGCAGCAACATATCCCACTGATCTACTGCCAGGTTCAATGCCTTCAAAGCAGCTACATTTTCAATGATAACAGATAACAAGACTCGCAAGGATTGGGCTGAATCTGCATTAGCCACAAAAACTTGCAAAAGTGCGTCTATATGATTTGCCATGACGACCCGTTTGTTATCATACCATCATATTCCAAGCAATGTCCAAATTATCAGAGGTCATAGGAAGTGACTGAATAAGAGCTTCTCCAGAAAGCGAAGAATTTAAGTACGTGAAATGCTCCACATTACTGAGGTCCTTGCTATCTTCAATCAAGGTGGTGAACAAATTGGAATAATTTAACCAATCTTTGATTTCTCCAGAAAATGTGGGGAGCTTGATGACTGGAAGGGTGACTCGAGCATGCAACTGGGTGGTTGTTCACTGTTCTGATGAAACTGATAGGTGCTTTAGCGACTCTGTGACACCCATAACCTTATAATAAGCGTCATCAAACTTTTCAAGCCACTTGCTGTATTCCACCTTGTTGAAAGATGTGTCCTCATCACCATGAGTTTTGTTTAGAAGATGATCATCCTCGTAACTTGTTTTGATGGACTGCAAATCCCGGCAGGTGGCTTGGAAGAATCGTTGTGAGGGGTCCTTGAGGGCTTGATCTGCCTGCCAACAGGGAGGCTCTGTGCAGATGATTTTTGGCTTGCTGCAGTCGCAAGTGTGCTGTAGCTATCGCTGCCATTGTTTGTGCGGAATTTCGGAACTTCACAAAACTTTAACGGTAAATATCACTGTAGTTTCCAACAATAAATAAACGTGACTTCAAAACACATGGTGCAAAGTTCACATATGTATGCAAACGATTCACTTTGACCTTCAACAACACTTCCAAAATCACGTGAAAATCAGCCGGCGTGATAGGTCATAGGCCAAAATAAATGCTGTTCATCCAGTCACAATGCAACCACGTGCCATGCGTAAATGATAAACAAAAGTAAAGGGCAGCAAAAAGATACACAAAAACACAAAATGTTTATAATCCAGCTAAGAAGACCAAAATGTCTGGGCACAGGACGACGAGAATGGACTGTATATACTTTATAGTTCATAACGACGATGTTAAAATGATCATGCACAATGAAAAAACACGTGCCGACACCATATTGCACACAACTAACTCTTTTTTGTTAATTTATCTGTTAAATAAATATGGTGAACAAGATGGCGTCAACAAAGAGTGGGTGGGAAAAACCAATTTAAAAGTTTATCTACAATGCACAGCACACTAAATACACATGTCTAAACAAAAACCAACAAGATGGTTTACAGGCAAATATTTTCTTTGCTGGTGCACTAAATGAACATTCATTAAACACCCGAAAATTCATCGAATTCAAAAATTTTTGTTTTGTTACAACTTTCAGTAACCAAATTTCTTACCGAAACGAAAATGAAAGTTGTCATTTTTCGTTTTTGTTTCGGTATACAGAATATTCCCACAACCCTACACTAAACCTTTTGTTGAAGGTAATACTGCTTAATGCCTGTGGCATCTATTTCATTAGTATGTTTTATTGTATCCGATTTTGTGTACCTGATGTGTTATATGTAATTTTTATGTGTGTTCTGACTGGATTTGTATCTGGATTTTTATTTTTGTTGCCGGGTCCACATTGGTGGGAGCCCCAGGTGTCAGGCGCCAGCTGCGACTGCGTCTCTGATGCCTAACTCTTCCTGTTGTGTGTGCACGCCAAGAATATGCTGCTTTGAAGATGTGGGGGTTGAAAATGCTGTATTGAACATGCTGGGTTTTCCTGCTGAAGACATTTCTGCTTCTTCTTCTACAGTGCTACAGTGGACAATTATACTCTGCTGTAGTCTGGACAGTTCCTGTGTGTTACTATCTGTGCTGAGCACATTGTTCCTGCTGCTGAACTGTGTTTCTCCCTGAATTGACCACCCAGGTGGAAGTGTCGGCTTCAGCAGTGGCTGAAGTTTTTCTGGTGGTGGATGTAACGTGGAGTACGCACATTACTCTATTCATCATTTGAACTTATTTGAACAGTACAGTTTTGGGTGCTAAGCTATGAAGTTGCTAAAATTTTTCCATCATTGAGTGTAATCTGGTGCCCCAGTCGTCGCCGACGCCACGAGCTGCATAATCGGCAAGCAAAGCTTGAACTAGGCCTCAATTGATTGTGAGGCTGTTCCCTCGAGTTGGCTTTACCCCCTTTGCTGCCGATGAACCTTGAGTCGCACGTTTCAGGGGAGAGTGCATCGCGCTGCAAGAGGGGGTGAATTTGTGTATATATACAGAGTCTGGCACTTTGAGATCGCTCACTTCTGCGGGGTCGTCATGGGTGCTTCAGCTCATATTCCTGGTCTGCGTAAGTATTTATAGAGTTCTACGGCAACGTGCACCAAAGTATACAGTCTGGTTTTTTTTTTTTTTATATTATTTTTGGAGGCAAAAATTTTTTCAGCTTTGGCCATTTGTTCTTGATTTACCTAATTACTGTGTTTTTTCATGGAGTGCTGTAATTTTTTGTCTGCCAGTAACTTGTAATATTTCTGTTAGGCCCGAGCAGACTAGTATGATTATTAATGAAAGTGTACCAGATAGCAGGCTGGTAAGTTCCGCTAGCTTGAGGCGCCTTTTCCCCATAAACCTTTTTTCCTATGTTTCCATTTTAAATTGAGTTTTGATAGTGGTGCGCATTAAGCCAGAAGTCACGGAGTACCATTTTAAAATTGTAATTCGTCTATTGTCTTCTTTTTTTACTGCTACCTTCATGTGCTTTGTGCTGCTAATTTTCCATTGCTTTTGGTATAGTTATGGGCTGGTCAGGAGGGAGTTTTGTTTCCCACTTATGTTTAGATTGCTTTTGTACCATTTGTTTCACCTTTTACAGTCAGTACATATTGAATGTTGGGAATTTTAAATGTTGCAAATGGGGGTTTAATTAAATTTTAGTGCTTTTTGTATTTGTTGGTTTTCCAGGCAAAATAAACAAAAAAAAAAAAATTTTGTATTCTGCCGTCGTTATTACATTGCCCTATTGTATTACTGTAAAAAAACAATTATTGTTCAGTAAATAGTTTCATCATACTTACCTTGTTTAGTACATACACTCATTTTACCCTCACGTACCATCACATTCCATCATATTTGAGTCTGTGTAGGTCATTATGCTTAACACCATAGTGTCCCATTGGTAACACAGTCTGGTGGAATGAGTTTCCCGCAACTGTGTGTGTGTGGTCTTACATTAGTGAGTTGCACAAATAACAGTTGGTGGGATTTTATCATTGTTAGGAGTAAAGAAATCAGAAATAAATTGAAGTTCTTGCACTACTATTGTAATGTTGTACCATCATAAGCAACTTTACAACAAGTGTTCAAAATGGTAGCCACCAACCTCATTGCAACAATCAATTCAGCGTAGGAAAGATCCGGTGTATCTTGAACCTTGTCACAGGCAGCCATAACCCTGGCTAACAGATCCCACACTGGAAAAGTCTAGTGGATTAAGGTCAGGAGAGCATGCTGGCCATGCAACAGGCCCACCTCTTCCAATCCACCGTGCTGGGAATTTTATGTTGAGGTGATCACATACAGCTCTTGTGGAATGTGAAGGGGCACCGTAGTGTTGAATGTTGAAGCCACCACATGTTGCCGGACCGTGGGCGGCACATCCTTGAGGAAATCTGGCAATGTAAATTTCGGGAATTGGCAGTATATTTGCCTAGTCATTCGTTGTGGCATCAAGTACGGCCCAATGAGATGATCACCCACAATGCCTGCCCAGATGTTCACAGAAAATCTGTGATGGTTGGCTGTGATGGTGGTTGCATGAGGATTGGTGTCGTCCCACAAGTGACTGTTACTGCTGTTAAAATAACTGTCTCTCATGAATGTCACTTCATCAGTAAGCAATACAATAGAAGTAAAATGAGGAACTACTGTGCACTGTTGCAGAAACCACTGCAAAAATCACGGCAAAATCTGCTGGTCCCAATGCCTGCAGCTTTCGCACGTGGTAGGAATGCAGCAGCTACTTGTGCATAACACGCCATTCAGTAGAATGGGACACACCCATTACGTGCGCAATGGCGCACGTGCTTGTTGACAGGTTTTCCCCCCATAACATTTAGTACTACTTCTTTCACAAACAAGTGTATGCATGCATGCACACACACACACACACATTTATTTATTTATTTATTTATTTAGTGTGTGTGTGCATTTATTTGTGTGTGCTTGCATGCATGTGTATGTCTATATATAGATAAAACATATTGCAAGCATTAAATATAAAAGTAAGATTCTTAAAAATATAATTACAGTTTTATGAATAAAACCAGTCAATTGTTGTTTTTGTCTCATTTATGGTTTCTTGCTGCCACCTCTGAATATTGTCTATACATGGTTACTTCCAACTTTTCTGAAGCCCTGCTAAAGTCCTACTTCCAGTGTATTCCTCCGCCTCATGCAAATAAAGCTTAACCAAGTCTAGAAAATTTCACCAAAGGGACTACGCACCGTATTCGTGCACACTCAGGATCATAATTTTCTGCATAAGAACTATTTCTTACTAGGCATTACCAACACACACATTTTATCTGTTTTTACTATGTAGTATTAATTATAACTGATATATTATAATTTATAGATACAATATAAGTTGAAGTTCAATTTAACCAAAAATAAGGTACGTTTATGTTAACAGGCGTATCAAATGCTTGTGGTGCGTGGTATATTTAGGAAGCAACCAAACACATCATATATGGGATGAATGATTCAAAAGGTGTGAAAAAACCACGCATAATCTATAATTCTCCATTTGCACAAAACACTCATTTTATTAAGTACACCAGCTAGGTAGGGGGAGGGCAAGACTAAGCGACTGTGGTGACTACATAACAGGTTCAATTCTACTTGCCACTGTTCATTTTAGCTAGAAGGAATCTCTATCAACTATTGGTTCCTAATTGCAAAAATTCTCTACTCTGGTGTTTATTGTTACAGTATTTATTAAAATACATCCAGTATAAATAAAATATTATAGAAGCATTTCTACCAAAAGTTTCTTCTTAATATAAATTACAGTTTTGTTTATGCACTTCCTTGATTTTATAGCAATATTACAATGAGTGCTTGCACTACTACAAGTAAAATTCCTTACAATATGTTGACAATTCTCCATGCAAAACACTATGATGATCATAAAAAAAAACCATTCATTACAAAAAACACATAATTTTTATATCAAAGTGTGAACATTTATTATGCACATAAATTTTTGTCTGCCAGCCTCTCCAGTTCCATCAATGCACTACAGCAAACTACTATTACACAGTTAACACAAGTAACATTAATTACTGTTGAGAATTGAAAGTGAACTGGATTCAATCCCACCGAATTCAGGAGGGGAATATTACATTACACAATTTCAAAAGGATGTACTTGAAATTCCTGCACAATAAAAACCACATGTCTCCATAACACATTCTGACAATGGTTGCCAGATATGAATAAAAATAATAGAGGCAGCTATAATGATGGGTGCACTGCTCAATAGCATGGCACACAGCAGTTACCTTGGGCAGCCGTGACCTTCGCAGGGCATCCACAATGTTGTTACGCAGGTTCTCAATGCTGTCCACACTGAGCCTCATGACAAAGTCATCTCCCACGCCGACGGAGAAGGTGAACTGCTCTGTGATGACCGCTGCCTCCCTCGTGAGCACAGCAGCTGCCATTCAACACACAATTACCCAATGTACGCAACCACAAGGAATCACTTAATACATTGGAGCATTTATACACAATCAAAAAACTCTGGCACTGTAGTCTAGAAGGATGTGTGTTTTGTTATAGGCTGCACCATGTGCAGAGAAGGCACTCAGGATAGTAACTACAGAGGGAAAAGATGCACTGTAGAGAAGTTAAGGATATTAAAGAATATTTGGGAATGAAAATGATTCCTTGAAAAATAAAAGCAACAAATAATTAAATAAGGTAAAATAACCCAGATTTTGGAACAGGAGAAAATTGTACTATATATAGAAGTACTGGAACTATAAATATTAACAGCATCCAGCTGTAGAACTTAAAGGCACTAAAGAATTACTGTATTCAGTCTGCATGTATCATATCCAATAAACAAAAGTCATTCAGCAAGTTAAAAAGATTTAGCTACACATCAGCAAAACCACTACTGTGTATAAGCCCACTAGTTTGCAGAGCAAGTAAAAAGTCAGGAACTAGAAACAAATTAAATCAGGAGTTGGTAAGTACACAATTCACAAATGTGACAGTCTGTTTGAACGTTGCTCCAAGTAACAAGGGGTAATGTACTGGGAACAGCTGCTCCTCTGCCAAAATGGGGATTAGCTGTGGCACTTGTCTTGCATCCCTGGCTTTGCAGTGGCCGTGACCATGATCCACTCCTGAGAACTTGCTGGCCACCAATGTACCTACTTCTGGTTATCATCAAATTAACAGGAAAACTTATATTTGCAAAAAAAAAAAAAAAATTACCTCTTTGCCATAACTTAGTTTCAAATCCCTCATTGCCTTTTTTATGGTCTAATGGTTCTGTGAGCTCATTGTCCTAACTTACTAAAATTGAAACAGCAACCCTATCTTTTTATATTAGAAGATTAACAATTTTTCATATAATTGGTGAAGTATGACTTTCACTGCATAAACACTAGTACATGTACAGCAGAATGAGGGAAGGGCATTGCAATGATTAGCCCACACTTGTCCCAGCATCTGTTTTTAATACTTATCTCTCCCCCTGGACCTTTATCAGTGTCCCTACGGAGGATTGTAACATGTGGAAGTTCATTAAATACTACTACTGCCACCCAAAATTTTACAGTAGTTTCCTGCACCATTCCTGCCTACTTTTCCCTTCCAATGTACCGTGCCTGCATGTACCGCCTTGACTGAACCCTGGAACCGAACTCCTGTCAAGTGACACATTTCCAAGAAAGTTTGGGCAATTGCATTTTTTCTCAGGTCCAGTTACTGCCATTATCAAGTAACAATTTTTTTTGCATCTACAAGGTTACAAGTTAAATAACTTTTATAAACACAATTTGTTTTACAAAAAATGTACAGAACCACTTTGATACCAACTGACTAAAAAATTATGTTATAAACCTCAGATAAAAAACAAAACATTGTAAACAAAATTCTGAAATAATGCAAGTGATCATATTATGGGCTGAACAAAAAAAATACAACCATGATCCCTAACATTTATTGCAATGACAATTGACAGATACTGTGCTCAAAAAAACTTATATTTATGTATCTCAGGTTCTGATGCGAAAATACATATAACTGTGAATTTGGGTTTGTGTAAATTTAAATAGCTCAACACAGTCCGCAAGCAGATTAAAGAATGAAATATGTATAATATGTGGAATGGGTTCATTTTGCCCGGGATGTTACGTAACAGCCCTGTATTTAACTGCATCTTTTATAACCACCTCAGCGGTATTCCAACTGCATTCCATTACCGATGGTAATAAATGAGTAACATTAAATTATTACAGTAAGTCTGCACTACTCATCTAAGACAATAGCAATTTATCTGTTAATAGTATAAGAGATCAACTACTGAAACAGCAAAAAGCCAGATGGGTTTGGTCATCTCTTAGAACCTGCTATAGGTATTTCACTGTCCCTGATAAACATATAATGTGTCAGACAGCAATGACCAACATCCAAAACATGTAATTGCAGGATAAAATACATTTGTCATGGCTTAAAATATAATTATGTTGGATTCAAAGCAAGAATATTTGGTCTTGTGTTGTATTTATTTGCTGTGTACAATACGATCAGCAGGGATTTCTGTAATTACATAATGTAAACAATCATCACAAAATATCTGTTTAAATAATGTGCAGCTTGTTTCCATTCACATGTTATTATCTAAGACTATTTAAGGCAAATATTTATTTATATAAATGATGTGAGACTAATAAGTACAAATACTCATGTGACAAGTAGTTTATTGTGCTTCATGCATTAAAGGTAGCACTAGAAGAGAAACTTTAGTGGACACTGTGACAGTTGGCATTACCTGGAGGGGACATGGCATACACCTTCACCTCAGGGTAATTGGGTCGGAGCAGCAAGGCCAGTAGCACCCCTATGCCGGCTCCCAGGCTGTGGCCTATAATGCAATGCAACATGGAGTTCCTTACTTCATTTGTCTGACAGTGGCTAACATGCAGCCTCAAAATTCAATGGATCAATTACAAAAAATTATGACAAAACAATACAAGTACAGTATGTGTAACCTCAACCAATAGTATTTATAATCATAAATTATTCCAACATAAAATTTGAAGGAAACTGTATTATCAATGAAAGCAATTCTTTTGTAGTTTTAACAACCATTTGGCAGCAACAAAAAATTATTTTGGATACATACTATGTAGTGATGAACTTTAGGAACACCTGACTTTCACTAAAATATTTACAAGCATGCTAGTCTTCAATATCCTATGTGCACATCTGCAGACTTCCTCAGGTTACTGGCAGTGAATCTCGTAGAAGACAATTTCTTACCCGATTAGGCCAGTCAAAATTAGGTTACTATAAGACTGACAGTCTGTGGAACTTAGGTAAATAACAATTAAAATATTCCACTTGAGCAAAAGTACATATTTTGATATTCAACCATTAATAAAATCTTTCTGCAAAAAGATGTACTTAATAATTATGAACTTGTTAGAATAATAGAAGTAAAGAAAACAACACTTTATTATACACTGATGTATTTAATAAGCAATTAACTGACATAAGTAACAGACATGACATCCCTCCATGGTCTCGAGTCCGCCACGGAGTAGTGACGAAACTCAGTGTTGCCAATTGAAATGTACCATAAAATAGCACGCCTCCTTACATTTATATGGCAACACCAAAACACACACAAAAAAAAAAAAAAAAAAAAAAACAGAAACAACTTCACTATGTTATTAAAACTATCTATCTTAACTTACTATATCTTATTTTATTATTTTACATTTAACATTTCTCTGAATTTAATGAATTTAACATTTCCTAATGCTTTTGTAAATATATCTGCAATATAATTTTCTGAATCTATCTTTACAACTTCAATATTTCCTTGCTTGACACTCTCATGTATAAAATGATAATGAACCTCAATATGTTTAGAATTCTTTGTAAAGTTTCCATATTTGGAAATGGCTATTGCCCCTGAGTTATCCTCATATATCCTAACTTGTTTTACAAATTTTGGTGAAAACCTCATTTGTTAGACTGTAATGATGCAATATGCTTAATTTTTCGGGACACGAGTGTAAATTCTTTCGTGTGTATTTAGCTTTGGAAAGCCTTGTAATATTTTATCAAGTTTCAAGTAAAGCCGCGGTGGCTAGTTTCCCGTGTTTGTTGGTCGAGCAGACGTGTGCGGACATCTGCTGTTTACGTCCGTTTACCGTCTAGTTTCGAAAGGTTTTCGAAAGTTGTTGTTTTGGTTATGTGGCTGCGACGTGACGCAGTTGCGAGTACAACAACATGTTGTGAGCGCGAGACACAGCGTAGTTTGGATGACGCTACTGGCATCGCCGGAGGCCTTGCGCTTATCTTAGGAAAAGGGGGGATAGGCCTGCCTAATATATACTGGTGGTGCCTATCGCCTAAGAAAGAAAGTCACCAACCGTCGAAGAAGGCGCATCGGGCGTGTGAAGACGCGTTAGGCGTGAAGAATTTCACCCACACCGGCAAGCACCCGTGACCGTAAGATCTTTTGTTCGCATTTCTTTTTCAATTTAACGTCACTTAAATTCTATCAACTTATTTCCGCCGGTGTGGGGGGTCGTTAGGGTGCCAGGAGGGAACAAACATCCCTCCTGCCTTCGGAACTTAAGTCTTGCGATGCAAGTTAAGACATTAACAAACTGTAAACTACTGTGGCGCTGTTTTCTGCACTGGGATAACTAATTGTGAAAGTTCGTACTCTGCAAACTGGAAAGTCGTCTGTGCAGCACTGTGAAACTTCAATGATAAATAAAGTATAAAGCAAACTAATCTGGAATTTCTTCTTTTTACTTAATCGGTGTCACCTGGAACTGAGTCTCGTATTCTACCTATGAGCAAGCTGTGGCAACAAGTAATACTTCCGCAACGTTACAATATGGCGCCTACCTGTGAGGCGGTAATATTATAAAGACGGAACTTTACAATATGGCGGCCGGCCGCGGGGCTCGGATGAACCACGCTTGAAGACCACGTGACCACATTCCAAGATGACGACCGCGTGACACGTGACATCATCCATCAACAGCAAACGGTAAGAAATCTTCAAACCATCAAGGAAGCCATCATTACAAGAGTATTACAGGTTAGGTTATGAAAACGTACATTCACCACGAATTTTTGTTAGGTTTTTTTTCCCGTGTGCAAAGTGTGTTAATTTCGCGACTGTTTTTTTTGTTTGTTTTTTAATTGTTTACCACGTCATCTGTTAGGTTATCTAGATCTCTGTTAGTTATCTAGGTTAAGATCATGTCACATAGTTTGATAAGAGATTGTAGCAAGTCGGATACGGAATTATATAGAGAATCTCTAAACAACCAATCGGAAATAGACATGGCGCATTATTCAGACAGCGAAGTAGACCTACACAAAGAAATGGCAGATAGCAAAATAATAAGAGAGGAAATAGATACGGGAAATGCCCCAGATACGTCACAGGGAACTGGTAGTCAGACGGAACTGTTTAAAATCCTGTTGTCCTTACAGGAGATTAAACGGGATATTAAACTGGGACAACAAGAGTTGAAACAGGAATTAGGTCACGAAATTAGGCGACAAGCAGAAAAAAGTGAGAACAAATTCACAGAATTGAATAACAGGCTCGACAACTGGGGGGTAGAAATGACAATACAGTGTGAAAATAGAATAAAGGAAACTAAAGAACAGGTAGAGCAGTTGGGCATTAAAACTTTTGAAACAACACAAGCATTAGAGGTTAAGGTAACAGAAAATAAACAGTCTGTCGTAGTTCTGCAAACGCAAGTTAATGAAATTGGTAGTCTAATTACTAGACTAGAAAATGAGAACAGACAAATTAAGGAAACGACTGCAACTCAACAAGAGATGACAGAATTTCAGGGAAGTCTACGAAAGGAATTCCATAATATAGAGATAAACTTTCAAACAGTTAGCCATAAAACAAATACAGTAGAAAATAATGTACAGAAGGTAGAGGAACAGGTAAAGGGATTAGAACAGCAATGGGAAGAAAGGTTAGAGACAGTTAAAACACAGATAGTTGAAGAAATTTTACCAGTATATAATTCTGGACAAGGCGACAGACGAGTGTTAGAATGTAGGCATATTGGTCTTGCTGTTGAGGATGCAAATACTTTTGAAAAAATGGTTCCTAAATTTTATGGTAATGAGAGGGGTGTGC
>NQII01005469.1:102074-159012 GCA_002778355.1 Clitarchus hookeri | reverse complement strand
ACAAAACGTGCAGCATACATTCAACTTAACAGTAGTCAGAAGCAAGATCATAAAGCAGGCATAATAATACAGAAAAAAATATTAATAGCAATGAAACTGAGGACGAAACCAATTTTTTTCTGTTAAGGATAATTGAGAAAATATACTGTTAAGATAATTGTCACAACCGGCCACATGACTAAACTAACAATAATGCCTGGCATATTGGCCACTAGTATTGACCTACTAGTAGCGACGTCACTGGATTGGCTAGACGAGATTGTAGGGTCTTGAAGTCTCGATGGTATATAGCCCAGGCTTGATTCCTGGTACGGACATCCTGATTTCGGTTTACCAAGGTTTTCTGAAATAATGTTAGACTGAGGCCTACAAAAACATTCCATTCCCGATTACTTCCAGTTCATGATTTGTCCCCGATAGTAGTTTAATTTATTATAACACCACTATTGACGAGACGTTAAGTCATATATTATGAAATTTATGAGAACT
Organism: Clitarchus hookeri; assembly: GCA_002778355.1. NCBI lineage: Eukaryota > Metazoa > Arthropoda > Insecta > Phasmatodea > Phasmatidae > Clitarchus > Clitarchus hookeri. The sequence goes on along the minus strand of NQII01005469.1, from coordinate 158,523 downwards.
ATTTTCTTGGATGTATTGATCTACTACTTTGTCCATTCTAGAGAGTTTCCACACCCAAGAGGGCTGCCTTGAAACATCTAAGATTTTAAAATGAAACTGCAAAAAATTATTTTATTTTGTGGAGATACGTCCCGTTCCATTATTCATCACATGGTGGCAGTTACTATACATTTCTGGCCCTGTGATTTACAAGAAAGCTGTTTGCTTCCATACTAGACTAAAATATTCATTCCCATCCACGCGTTCCACTTCCTTAAAGGGTTTACGAAACTGTGACCATCGAACATGCCCTTTTAAGCCTACTTTTAGAAAGAAAGAAAGGCTTCTCATATCACTTTCGTGTTTTTCGTGTCTGTGCATTTATTCTTGTGTGTGTCTGTGAGCGTGTGTAGTTGTGTGTGTCTCCTTAAAAAATTTTGAAAGAGTTAACCGAATTTCACTAAACTTGGTATTCGTATCGTAGTTAGCAAGGACATCTGACTTCCATGATTTTCGACCACTCAGGATGCTTACTTTCAAAATAGCGACATTAAAAATGTTAGGTTGCTTTGTCATACNATGATTTTCGACCACTCAGGATGCTTACTTTCAAAATAGCGACATTAAAAATGTTAGGTTGCTTTGTCATACCACGGCAACTATTTAACCGATTTAAACCAAATTTCGTATTTTGACAGTGCAACATGTAAGCGTTAAAATTGTTATGGGTTCACCATTTTGGAAGATAGCAGTAATGAGAAAATAAAGATTTTATACTAGATCCCTGAAAANGGGTTCACCATTTTGGAAGATAGCAGTAATGAGAAAATAAAGATTTTATACTAGATCCCTGAAAATACTCAACCTAGTCCCACCAAATTTTGTATGTCAGTAATACAACGGTAGGTGTGTAAACACATGCGATTTGAATAAATAAGATTATTATTTTCAAAATGGCGGTCATATAAATATTTTATGTTAATTGGCTATAACTACCACGCCGTTTAACCAATTTCGACCAAACGTGGTATGCTGTAAGTTTCTGTTACAAACATCAAATATGCTAATACAAAGTCTCCTTTTATCCGCCCGTTTGTAAAATAACGCCACGTTAAATAAATATTTGATGTCTTATCTCGGGAACAAATCAACCGAATCGTACCAAATTCGGCAAGTAAGTAATAAATGGCCGGTCATGTAAAATTTTAGGTTAGAAATAAGTCATACACTTATTTAAAAAATGGCAGTAATATAAATATCTTAGCTTAGTATGCTGCGTCTACGAACCAGTGCAACCAATTTCAACGTAACTTTGTATGTTGGACGTATCTTTTAGAAACATTCAAATATGTTTACACACCACCTCTTTTGTCTGCTATTTCGTAAATTGGTGCCACATTAAAAAATAAGTTGCTATGTCACATCTCAGGGAAAATACACCGATTCATANTTAGTTGCTGTGTCACATCTCAGGGAAAATACACCGATTCATATCAAATTTAACAACCAGTATGTACTGCAGTAGGCCATGTAAACTGATATGTTTCAAGTGGGTCATAGTCTCGTTTTCAAAATGGCAGCAATCTGAACATTTAATTTTAGCATGCTATATTAACAATACCATATAACAAATTTGAACTCAATTTGGTATGCTGGTAGTACAAGTTGCAACCATTAAATATGTGAATACAGAGCCTCCTTACTCCACCATTATATCAGATAGTGCCATATGAAATTTATAAAGTTTTTGTAACACACCTCGTGAAACAATCAACTGATCCCCACCATAATCGGGTGACAAGTTATTCATCTGTAGTCCATATAAAGCTATAATTGTATGTCGTAAGATGGAAGACACATATTTTCAACATAACATAGGGGTAAATATTTTATGTTAGTATGCCATATGTCGCAACTATTTTCTTCCGACCTTTATATGCTGGCTGTGTCTTTGACAAACATTGGCTCTGCTAATACACAACTTTTTTTCCCGCTATTTATGAAGAAAACATCACACGAGAAAATGGGGTTTTTATTCCATACCTCGGGAAATGATCAACCGATCCACACCTAACTTTGCACAAGAGTAGTGTAACAGTGGGCCATGTAAAATCTTGCATGCTTTAAGTGAGTCACATACTTGATCTTCAAATCAACTGCCCTGTTAATGTTTCAGTTTAGTAAATTCTGTCTTCCAAAATTTAGGTTGATTACAACTGAAGTTGATGATCCTTATCCTACTTCCGCAATGCATGTAAGATTACAGTACGTGGGGTTCTGGGTACGAGTCCTAGGTAAGGCGCATTTGTACATGTAATTATCTCCCTAGTATTGCATAGGTTTCTAGTTCCATCTCTCACAATATCTCTGTCCACACGACTTCAAGACCTACCTAAAATGGTTTATTTTTTTTTCAATCTTTTACTTTGGAAAAAATTCATGCCTAATTTTTAATGCGGTAACTTTAGGTCATGTTATTTCTGCTTCATATTGTTGAATCCCGTTGTTCTTAGTAGTAGATTGATAATGGCGTATTACTTTGATAGGCTGTTCCTCGGTTAACCAAGCGCTCCTGAAAATCAACCTATGAAAAATGTCACTGCCTCTAGTTGCATGTGTTTTAAGATGCACGCTGACCACAGTTTTACTGGATCGACGCATGAATAAAGCGATCAGGCCCATCACAATGATAACTTTGTATATATATATATAGCGGAATAATAATAAATGTGCACACAATTAGATCTTAAACGGGGTATCAAAACTGCTCGGTTTACTGTGTTTTTAGTCCCATTTATTCAGTTTTCTGAAAACCATTTAGTAGATCGTGTACCCCTAGCTGCAAATGTGAAGTTTTTCTATGATTTTTGTTAGAAACTGCTTCCATGATTTGGGTCAGAAATGATTGCTGAATCCTCATAACCTCTGTAAAAGCTTTCCGAAGGTATTACGAAAATCACCCAAAAAGAAAGTATCGTTAAGTTTATTTATAGTCCACATTTCTGAAACCCTGTTATTCTTCCGCCTCATGCAAACAAAGCATATCGTAGTCTAGAAAATTACACCAAGGGGCAACGCGCCACTATAGTGCGCATTCTGTTTCGTGAGAACTATTTATTACTAGACATTACCAACACACTTATTTTATGTGTGTTTTTAATCATGTTAATCATAAATAACATATTATATTTTATAGATAAAATATAAGTAAATTGTAGATTTTAACCAAATATAAGATACTTTAATTATAATAAAATGATAAAACTCTTGTCATGCATGACATAGGTACCTAAGAAACAACCAAACACGTAATTCATAGGACGATTTTCAAAAGTTTGATTCCAAAAGTGTGAAGATACCGCAAATAGACATTAGTAAAAAATATGCTTAAAAATTTATTGCCGACAGCGTAATTTTCTAGATATTTCTGCAGCACATGATATTTGCTCTAGAATGAGCGTATCTGCTAAAAAATTATTTTAACAGCAATAAATAAAATATTTTATGATTGCCTTTTTTTATAATTTTAATTAACATAAACACATAAACGTAAACTGCCAAACGCAGAGGAATTTTTCTCGCTAAAATCTATGACTTTAAGAGGCCGTGGTTTCAGTTGTCATACATATAAGTGTAAAAATCAGCAAATTTGTAAAATATTTACTTTTTTAATCATTTCACAGTTCTACTGGATCGACGCCATGTGATAATGTTGGAAAATGTAAGTAATTATGAAATTTTACTTCCAGGCAATTCTTGAGAAAACTATCCCATGCATTAATGTATTCATTTCTGTTTCAATAATAATTTGCTTAAAGAGGTTTATTCTGAATATTTTTCTCTCATCATTAAAATATGATATTTTTGGCGTCATAAAAACTGCACACTACTAGTATTTCACCACATCTGTAAATTATTACTAAATAATATTATTTTAAAATTGCTTTGATGATTTTTGTTTGTTGTATTTCCTATATTGGTATCAAAATACTTCAATTCGTAGCAGAAGAATCACACACCATCATGTATGATTTCCACATGGTTAGAAACAAACTCTTTTTTAAAGTTGTATTTAGTTTCTTATTTCTGCTCATTGTGTAAATTATCGCTGCTTCTGTGTAAACATGAAGATCGCCGCCAAGCTAATGACAAGTGACACTATGAAATTATTAGAAAAATAAATATTTTTGTACTAGGTAGGTTCTTTCTACAACAGGATAAAACAATTTGTAAACATTAAACATTTCACAAAAAATTTACAAATACAATAACGATCCATTATTTGTTGTCAACAATATCATAGATATTCAAGGGGAATATTTGCGCTAAATTAAAAGTAATTGATAGCAGGATAATTTTGCTTAGATTTATTTCGAAAGTGTTTAATTATCGTGTACAATATTTTGTGGAAAATTGATATAGTCCATGCATGGTTACTTCCAACATTTCTGAAGCCCTGCTAAAGTTCTACATCCAGGATATTCCTCTACCTCACGCAAACAATATTTAAATATGTCTAGAAAATTACACGAGGGAAAACGCGTTCGTGTACATTTGGTGTAATAATACTTTGCATGAAAACTATTTCTTAGTAGTCACTACCAACACAGCTGTTTTCTCTCTTCTTCATTCATACTAACTTTAAATTAAATATTATAATTTATAGAAAGAATATAGGCAAAATTTCTGTTCAACCAAAAAGAAGGCACGTGTATGTTAACACGAGTATAAAACTCTTGTGATACACTACTCATTCAGGAAACAACTGAACACAACATACAAGTANTCAGGAAACAACTGAACACAACATACAAGTATGTGTGTGTGTGTGTGTGCTTTTTTTAATTTTTTTAATATGTATTTCATTCAATAAGTGTGAATAAACCACGAACAGTCTGTTACAATATGGCCGTAGGCAAAACTTGCAGCCTGGTGGTTATAACTACTTGAGGAGTTCAAGTTGGCGCCGGCTGCGCGCAGCTCATCTATAAACTGTGGGAATCTTCCCCACTGTATCCCTCCTCCCCTCACAATCCCGTAGCACTTGCTCGACGGTGGCGTGGTAATTGACGCGTAATTAAGCCCGCCACTTATTAGGCTTCAGCAGGCCGGTGACAGCGACGCGACGCGCCGCGTCACCTTATCACACGCCTCTCGCGAGAGCTGGCGAGATTAATCGCGCCCCGCGCCGCCGTTCTGCTCTCTCTTGCCCTTACAACCGGCGTCGGCAGCCAGCTTGCCGCCGCGGCCGCCAGGAGCGCTCACGTCGAACGGCGACATTACCGTAGAGTGAATATGGGGTAGAGTGATATCACTGGCTACGCAGGACTGGTCTCCGTCTGCCAACATCCAACTCCTTTTCTGCCAACACGACTTGCAAAAATGGCGTGAATTGGATTTCAGGTTCGATCACTGTTTGGTAAGCCATTGCTTTGAGATGTTTTCATACTTACTGCAACTAATTCGTAAAGCAATTTAGTTAAATTCAAATAGGTAAAAGTTTTCATTCGTATCAAAATGGGTATCTTTTGCAAATTAAGATACCTATAAACAAACACATTCATTACGGTTAACCATGTGAATTTGAAAGTTATGTTGGTTGGAGGTAGGGCAATGTTGGTTACATGCGCTGAAGATGAAGACTCGGTCTACATCATATTTCGTATATGGTGCGTATAGCATATACGCGTGTAAATCACAAAAAAAAGGAGGGGTGGGGGTTGCGTGTACTTATGTACGGGCGTTAGAAGTACTATTTATTTGGTGTGACTAAAATAAAAGTTTCACGCATAACGTCAAATACTTGAAAAAACTTTCATAATTTTACCACACAATTTTTGTCATTAACAATTTTTTCACTGCACAATGTAAGTAAAATTAATTAATAAGATATATATATATTCACAATGATTTACTAATGTAAATTTAATGTTTTTCAATTTGCTTATTACATGAACTGATTTTCTGTTGGTTTTAAACATAACCACGTGCTTTGTTGTGTACCTTGCGTTTGTATATTACTAGATGACACGCGCATAACCTCAAATACTTAAAAACGCTTTCAAAATGTTATTATACCATTTTTGTCTCTAACAATTTTTTCACGGCACAGACGATACGCGCATGACCTCAAATACTTGTGTACTTTGCGTTTGTATATAGCTAGACGATGCGCATTGGGTCATACCCCTACCACGTTCACTGTCGAATTTNAACGCGCCAAAAGAAGTATAACTTCATAAACATCGGGAATGTTCACATTAATTTAAATAGGTTTACCCAATAAAAAAATTAGTAAGCAGTAATAAGTTAGTAGAAGACATTTTTCCTACGAATTGGGTCATACCCGGACCAAGAAAAATTTAATCGGTGCTGCTTACTGAAGTGGGCGTGTTTTTGTAAGTCTTAAGTTTAGCAAATCACCGAAACGCTTTCCTTGAAATAAGATATTTTAAAGTTCTTATTTCAAATTACACTTTACAAAATTAGTCTATACGGATCTGCTCGAAAAACCAACCACCGATAACAAAACTACGAATAAATAACAAGTTTTTTCAATATTGATCGAATACAGGACACATTTAGATACATTTGTAAGGGTCAAACTTTAACAGTAACATTGCTATTGTGTCAACTGAATTTTGGGAGCTTATTTCCTAGAGTTTCTATTGTGTAAACTCCCTTACCATTCCAGACATTGTGACTTATGTCTATACTAGAAGTTGCACAGGAATAAAAATTATCAACATTGTACATAGCATTTTATTGTGTTTAATAAATGTGGCCCAAGCCCATTACCCACGGAGGATGTAACTGGCTCTAAATTAAAGAGAAATTTTTCCGGAACCACCAACATAACAAACAAGTTCAATCAAAATTTTCTGCTTATTCCTCAAAGAAAAAAAACCGAAATTTACTTTCAAACACAAATGAACTATTTCAATACACAATTCCATTTCAGTGTATTAAGTTGCTTGTTTTTGAAAATATATAAATGTGTATAAATCCTGTCTCCGTCATTCATTCTAATGTTCCTTTCAGAAATCAGTGATTAAATTAATAACAGGTTGACCATCATTAGACTGAATTGCAACATTAAATTGTCTGTTAGCACCAACATCACTGGGCTCAAAACAATCCATCTTTTTCTCTTGCCAAAAATTTGTATGAAGAAGTTGAAAAATTATAGCAACTTCTTACTGTTTACAAAATTACTTCTTGATGGATACCAAAATACAATCGCATGTTGACAACAGTAAATGCTTCATCAGCTTCAAAAACTGCAATTTGCTGAAATTTATTAGTTTAAATTTTAAGCTTCCAATATGGGAAGTTTCTAATGTTTGAGATATGTCATTTGTTTTTAGACTGCGTTGCTGTCTCGTAAATAGCTGATACCGAAAAATATCAAACTCGTAAACATTTTCGCTGACCACAAAATTTGGCGAAGCTCTATACTGATACTGAAACAGCTCCAAAGATAAACATTTGTTAAAAGCCTAATATATATATTTTAATGTGCCAAAAAAAAGGGAAAGGAACTGATTTAAAAAACTCTACTGTTATCCTATGTTGCTGAATGTTATTTCAAGCTACACAATCACTTAGTCATTTACTATCTTAATAAGCTAAATCTGTAAGGTTGTTATATGATACTGAAAATACAATTAGGGTGCTGGAGGGAGGTTCTGTGAAGTGTGGGGGAGGGTGGAATATATGATTTCAAGGAAGCAGAACTCACGTTAAGAGGGGTCACGAGTAGGTCTTTGGAAAAAAAAAAATTATTGATGAATACAGATTTATATGGCTGATTTGTGAGTGTACGATATCTATTTCTGAATAGTTACCATTAAATTTTACTTAATTTTTTATTCTCTGTTATTAGTGTTGGAAAATATCCCTCTCTTAACCGACCTCGGCAACGTCATGAATGAAATGGTATTTGTGACTATCCTGTGTCGATAATCATCTGGTTTCAATAAAAGTTCAGTCACGAACATACCTTACATTCCGCTTCTTATACATTCACATATACATACATCGTATGCGCGGAAATATCGGTCACAGATTCTCGTGAGAAGAAACGCGATTATGGTTCCCCTCAGTTACTTTATATTTTTTCAGGTATTCTTAAATTAATGTTAATACAAAGCCTAAGTATTAACTGCTGTAAAGAGTTTTTATTTTATCCTCATTCAATATGCCTCTCATAAAGTCATTTTCATGTAAACCGTATTTATTTTGTGAATAGCGCTCAATAAAAGAACTTAACAGAAATTTATGAGTTCTTTAATATTATTTTTTGTGACCATGGTGCTTTCGTGCGTTAAAAATATTAGAAAGTGAATATCAAAGCGAAAGTTGTAGACTTTTGCAAATTAATTTTTTAGCATAGTTTAAAAAGACTCCTCCAATAGGGTTTTAATTTTCACATGAAATTGTTATGTATTTTATTGATAATCGTTACCGTATGACGTAAAACATACATATTTGTAATGTAACTGTGGAATAATTAGACTATTTCGACAAATATTTTCCAAATTATTTTATTCTGAAGCACGCATTTCTTTTTTTACGTGTGTACGCTATTTTCTCCTTTTGTGTCTTTTCATAAATTTCTATCTCTGTGTCAGCGTACAGTTGGCCGCCGGCAGTCAGCTGGCATATCGAGGAATCAAATTAATGAAAATATAAAACTGAAGTTTCGTTTTGGTGTTTAGTAACACTTTCCGTTGAATTCCGGTTAGTTTTAAGGGAGAAATATGAAAGGAAATAATCTAACTTCCAGTTTGAAGCGGTACACCATTTAATGCTTTATCTGGGATCTGAATATTCATATTATCTATCGTACAGCTTTGGCAGCTTCAGCAATAGAGGATGCATTTAGGAATAAAATATATTCAAGAAATAAACATTTTAACAGAATGTCAAAATTCGCTTTACCATAAAAACCATAAAATACAAGTGAAAGTATTTTCTGAGGTGGTTAGACGTACACTGTGGTTGTTTATAACTTAAGGTAAGGTAACACTAAACATTTTTTCAGTGATAGCAGAAATAGTTACAGCGCCTATTTTACCTTGTTATAGAAAATCTATCAAGCTATGCTGTACTTACTATGCTATAAGCCTACCAAGAAAATATGTTGTATACTTAAGATTTTGTAAACGATAATAACTCCTAATTTCACACAGAGATAAATTGTAAATTATCGAAATAACACTGTCACTTTGAGCTGCAAACATTCGACTTAGGTAACTTAAATGCTCCGACAAAATGTAATCGTCACAATTAAGCTGAAGTAAGTGCCAGAACTTAAAAAATATCAAGTGGGTGACTGAACAGTATTTTTTTTTCGATTTTAATTGGTTTTCCTATTTGATTTGACTAAACATTTAGAAAGGGCATCAAGGGCTTTCCGATTACATTAACTGGTAATGCAGGTATGTTCTTAGAAAATTACGAAGTTGTTAAAATAGTTGTCCTTTTAACGGGCTAGTTTACTCAATAATTTGTCGTCGGTAAATATAATTTAATCCAAAGGATATTTTTAAATAAAAAATGTCTGCAAGGAGAATTAAGAGCATTTCTCTGAGAAAGTAGCATAAAATTAAATAAATTTATTACCATACAAAATTTTTAAAGAGTTTTGATTTATTTACAATTCCTTTTTAATGCTCATATGTTTGTTTCAGCGTATGACGTTATTGCTATATCATTATTAACGTTCTTGCACGTAAGAAGAAAACAAAAGATATACAAACAAAAAAGTTATATTAATTATAAAAGCTAAATTTATACGATAATAATATATGCAAATAAAAATACAACATTAAAAAAAAATAAAATGTGGGGAAACAATTAAAAATTACTTCAGAAAAATGAATACATTTTGCTTGTAGTAGAACCAGTTATTTGTTGTGGATACTAGAGGAAAAAATAATTACTTTGGAGTATTATGCAAAGACAATGTCATAAAAAATATTTTGCAAAATTAAATTCTAATAATAATTGTGTTATTCATATTATTAGATTAGATAGGTTTATTACACTTATGACAATCTTTTTATGCAAATTGAAACTAATGGAACTGCAAACTACAAAATAATTGCTATAAATAAAACATAACTAAGATATTTCTTGAAATGCGAAAATTTTAGAACGTAAAGAATAAATAAAGTAATAACAAAAAATGTAATTTATAGTAAGAAAAGTACAAGTCAATAATTGAAAGATATAAGACCACCTGTAAAAAGGTATTTAGTTAGATATTTTGTAATATCTTACTCCCTTATGTTTTAATTTATTACAATGTTGAAATCTTTCACAGTTGTCTTATTATCACACATAATAAACTTAAAATGAATTACCGTCTTTCGATGCTCCTCATTCAACATTCCACGTTCATCTTTTCACATTCAAGTATGAACCTTTCCTTAAAAAATTACTTCGTGTAGTCGTGTAATTAAGGTTAGATTTTAACAAATTTATGAATTAAAAAAATTTGTATATACAATGTAGACCCCCACCCCCTTATATGTTTACGCAAAGAAAACAAATGTCTTAAATTTTGTTTAGAATTTAATTTTTTTATTTAATTCGATTATCAATTAATAAATTATAGGTATTTATATTTCTTATGGATATTTTCTGACCCATAATGATATATTTCTTCGCCTCGATGATTTGTTTCAGATGCTTTGAAAATAATAACTATATTCCTTCTATTTATTATGATCCCTTACAATAAAATTATTTGTATTTTGACAACTGTAACATTCATTTCTGTATTTCAGTACATTATTTTATTTCTTTTTTATATTCTAAATTTTTTGTAAATCTTCAAAATATTTAAATAATTAAACGAATTTATTTTTAAAACTATTTCTATTTTAGTAAGTTCCATATGTTTTAAACTGCATATGCTCCTAACAAGATTTCATATACGATAATAATAGTTTCCCTTAAAACTGAAAGGAATAAAACCATTTCACACTTTTTGTTAAATTTTTCTTTGTTTTTCGTAATATTTATTAATTTTTTTATTTATATTCATTAAACGAAATACGCAGCTTTAATTACTCCTTCGCATAATGTCCCATTTTTTTAAAAATGCGAATGCGCACATATGACAATTTTGTTTTTGCAAAAATCTGTACACATATTTATTACTAATTTTTTTTCTTATTCTCGCATTTTTAAACATTTCCTATTATTTTATTTTTATTTGTACCTTTCTTGTGTAAACTTAGTTTTCTCCAAATAGTTTATCTTTCTTGTTTCTTTGCTATATAGTTTCCCTCGTCGTTTTGTTATCTTTTCTAAGCATTAAGAGTATAAGAAGAAGTAATTTAATTAAACATTAATAGTATAAAGACATAGTCTAGGTGAATTGCAATTTTTTTAGAAAAACTAGAGGTACACATTCTTTGTTTTTTTGTTAAACCTAATGATTATACATTTATATTCGTAGCACATAAGGAAAAAAATTGTTAGATTCAGCAAGATATGATTATTCTATTCTAATCTTATAGCAATGCCTTAGAAGATTCTATATATTTAATTTTTTTTCATCTTCATTACATCTTTTAATATGTTTACTAGACCACATATATTGCCAAATACATATACTATGTATAAGTAATTTTTCAAGATAAACTTTTTTTCGATTGTCTGTTAATGTCGTTCATATTTTGACAAAGGTAGGCATACAGAGTAAATGTGTATTCCAGAAATATGATCTGTTGTTTTGTAATATTTAAAAAATATAGTTTGGGTTAAACTCTTGTCTTTTTAGTGAACATCGTACAATTTTTATAAATAGTAGATTATAATGTGGTTATTCTGATTTCCTTTAGTAAACGTGTATGTAAATGTGTTATTTATATTTTATTTGAACTGTCTAGTCAGATTACAACATGGCTATTTAATTGTTTATTTAAAGCTGGCTTAGTTGCTGGAATATTTATGTACTATATATTTCTACTGTGGAGTTACTCCTTATCTAAGATAAACATTCGATTCCAAAAGTTTCATTATTATCAATAATTACAAAACAAATTTTTTATATTTTTCCCTTGCATAGTAAAATCAACATAATTTTTAAGTATGTGCATATTTATAAATTTCTGATTTACCAAAAAAGTCTTAATTTGATTAAATCTAACAAATAATAACGCTTATTTCTAAGCTGCCCTAGTTCTACATCTGTTAATTCTCTAGTATACAAAATAAGCACATGGAAATTTATTTTTATAATAGGTGCTATCAATATTTCTGGTTATAATTTAATGTTAACGGTTTATTGTTTTTGTATTAGAGTTTAATAGGTATAATAAATCTGCTTTATATCCTATTTAAATAAACTTTAATTAGAAAATGAAAATACAAGAAAACTATTAAAAATTCCAAGTGCATTTGTCTTAACTACAAATATGCCATCCTTTGTTACATCTTACCTTTTTTCAGAAACAATTTTGATGAAAAACGAATTTGTATATTCAGTGGAGGAACTATTTGTGGGATGGCTTAAATAGCATTCAAAGTGGATCCACTTGTCTAGTTACTGTATATTACATAAAATTACCGCCAGACTTGAATGTACAGAAATTCTAAACTTATAACAAATAAGCACTAATGTTGATGTTGGTAGTGAGTGAAGAATGTACCTGCAACACTTCATAACATAACTAAACTGTGGAATTCAAGAGCTAGTTGTAACTTGACGCTACACGCTGTGCAAGGCATGCCTTCCACGTAGTTCATTCACCTGCCGCTGCGTGGCGCTTACCTACAATGAACGCCACCACGCAGTACGGTGGCTACGGGAATTCCAGACGATTGGCTAATTCATTACGATGTTAGATCGGCTCTCTTAGACATAACACACGTGTGCAGGGACGGATCAAGACGAGCCATTTGGACGAGGGGAAGAGAGGAAGAACAACATTACCTGTCACAACACCTGTGAAGAGGAAGGGGGAGAATTCCCTGTAGGGTGCATACATCATACCACACTGAAATTCCAGTTTTAAAACGTTTGTGGTATTGTTTGGTTGATACTACTAGAAAATAAAGTACATTATACAGCAAGTACGCAATATTTTACACTCCAAGGTATTTATGCTAATTAACATGTTAAGTTTCTTCTTTTTGTTAACGACAATCATTATTCATCAAATTACTTTAAAATGTCATTTGTAAAGGAAACTGAGATCACCGTGTCGATAATTTTGACAAAGAAAATTAATTCGCCATCTACCCATCTACTGGAAAACACGCCAACTATCAATACGTTGCGAATTGTTATGTGTGTGACATCCGATTTTCTAATAAACCCGCACAATTCAGAAATTTTTGAGAAATTTAAATGGGCGGCCAAACATGGAAAGTGGCGGTAGGTAGCAAGTTTACAGTTTCCGACGCTTCCAATACTTCAAACGTCCAAGAATTTCTTATGTTTACTATTTCTTATTAAAATATTGCGTTTATGGAAATGAAACTTGGCTTCGATACAGAAGCACAACGAGTGCGTGTGTGCGTTAAAAAAATTAGCTTCATGAGCTTGACAGCAGTCTTCGTAAAATTTTTGTTATCCTGGTTTAATATGACAACTGTTTTTGTAATAACAAGGATAATGAAGTTCCAAAAATTTACCACGAAAGATTTTTTTTGGGTGGGGGAGGTCGATAACAATAACCAAACATGAAGAGTAGGCGAAAATATTTCCCGCTGGCGTAAATATAATCACAATGAAGCAGTCAAACGTTATTGTTCGCGTCCTACCACTAATACTGGTTTCAATTTCCAGCTCAGATACCGGCACTTCCCCTTTCATGTAAAATCAGCAGGAGCGTTATTCTGAACACGTACATCCTCTATGCAACGTGGGTCATACAACGATTGGGACCGAGCGTCTCTTGAATGCTTAGATGGCTTCTAAAGGCAGAACAGTATTAGAATGTGCCAGAACCTAATAAAAGCGCGCACCCCTAAATTAACTGCGTCTGTGATTTCAAACGTTACTTTATTTGAAAGCACTTAAGTAAACGCATCAAGAGACGAAGACATTGAATATAGGTTTTATTTATCTACATTCGGGCAGAGAATAAAAATAAAAGTGTGTTAACGTACGGTACTGTGTACGAAAAAAAAAAAAACTAATTAGTAGTTGAAAAAATTAACTTCTCTAACTTAGGTAGCCTATATACGCTCAGAGCTTGGTGCAAATGAGTTTTCAATCCATAAACTAAGTGTGCGTGAGACGTATTTTACGGAGGTGATGTTTTGAATAGAAAGTTTGATACCAGTGATAACGTCTAGTTTCTGATTGAATAGATCCAAAATACATTTAATTTAATTCGCAAAATAATAAATATACTAGGTACTGGCGATTATAATAGAGTTAAAAGACTGTCACAATAAATATCATAAGAATTTCTATGCAGCATTGTGAATTTGACAGGTATTTCAGAAATAAAGTTTAATTATTCATATAATTTGGAAACGACTTTAAAAATGTTTAGAATACGTATACCCGTAGGAGCCAGAAAACAACACAATTTGTGTATACACATGTTTACATGTATGCATGCACGCAGGCCTTTGTATATATTTATGTACGTGTATGCATATTCTTATGGTTTTGATATTTTGTATATATTTATCCATAACGGGTATATAGGGGCGTAACAAGTTATTGACAAGATTTATGTAATGAATACCATAAAATAGAGGTTTATTAAATATTAAGGTTGTACAATATTATTTTAATATAAATATCATTGAATATAAACGGGGGGAGATACACAAATATACTTAAATATTAAATGTTATTATTTTATAAACATTTAACCAGCCACGTTTGGAGTAAAGCCTAATTGCAGAGTCCCAACCTTGTTCATGATTCCGGAGGCTGATTAAGATGGAGCAAGTCGACGGCCGGACACATCCACCTTCAGTGGTCTTCTCGTTCCAATGGCCCGACGGCAAAAGACACCGCCAACGGACTACACTGCCCTATGTCGGCTGCGTTATCCCGTTTGCTGGCCGGTGGAGGGGGTTTCTGTGGTTTGCGATATCATAACTAATTCCAGCGATCTTGGCCCGTGTCCTGGATAAATAATGGAATGTGTGATCAGGCAGGCCGCTCAGCTAAGGGCCTGACCACACCTCGTAATAATATATAAACATACGTACACCGAAAAGACAAAAAGTGGTACACCTGCCTAATATCGTGTAGGGCCCTCGCAAGCATGCAGAAGTGCCGCAAGACGACGTGGCATGGACTCGACTAATGTCTGAAGGTATGCAGAAGGCATCGAAATCTGCGCCAATTTGAGAAAAGGTTGCACATCTGTCACGTTTAATGATTCTCGTCAGTCGTCGTTTGTCCCGTTCGTTCACGATTTTTTCCGGCCGCAGCGATGTCGAAGGTTTGATGTTTTACCGGATTCCCGATATTCACGGTACACTCGTGAAATGGTCGTATGCGAAAATCCAAATGTTATCGCTACATCGGCGATGCTATGTCCCATCTCTCGTGCGCTGATAAAAACACCATGTTCAAACTCACTTAAATCTTGATAACCTGCCATTGTAGCAGCAGTAACTGATCTAGCAACTTTGCCAGACGCTTATTGTCTTATATAGGCGCAGCCGACCGAATCGCGTTACTCTAATTGGTTCCATACCTATGTTATTTGCATACGCACGCCTATACCAGTTTTTTTGGCTCTCCAGTGTACATGCAATTTTTTATCATCATTTGAGACAGACTTTACTGGTAGACAGGTTACATAAAAAAAATAATTATACAAACACGTAACCTACTTGACTTTGTTTCCGAATTATAGTTCTGCCTGCACTACAATAATGTGGGTTAGCCAATTGTTATATGAGGAGCTAAAATGTTTACCTTAAGCCTGAATTCACGCCGTATACTTTAAAAAGTTCCATATTTTTTTAAATAAGTTGGCAGCCTTCTTGCATACGCTGATGAGTGTTCAGATGTTCAAAATGGTTGTTGCATATGCAACTGTCTTCAAGCGGCCCCACAAATAAAAATCCAATGGATTGAAGCCTGAAGAACGTGCACGCCAACCAGTAGGTCCTGCACGAACTACAAATTGGTTCTGAGATATTTCGTTCAAGATATTTTGTGCTATTCGGCTCGAATGTGGTGGTGCACTATCAGGCATAAACTCATCCGACGTACATAAAGCGCAATGTTTTCCAAATTTTCTTGTAACTAATTCATGCGTAAGATTGAAGAGTTAATAATAACAGTAAACACAACTATTCCTGACAATACATTGGTGCCGGATTTTTGTTGGTATCGTGATTGATAAAATAACACTTGGATTTTGTACGGTCTAATGAAGAGTGCTGTTTAATTTGACAATTCCATCACTGACGATTCCATTTTCATTGGTAAATAATGCAGTTGAAATAAAAAAAAACATTACAGATGGACATGTGCTGAAACCAGGTACAAAAGTTGACTCTTAGAAGAAAAGAATATTTTTTTTGTGCCTGTACTCGTTGAACATGGCTAGGATAAAGTTGTTACTGCCGCAAAACTCTGCAAACTGTTGCATATCCAACGTTCTATACTGCTGATATTTTTCGGGGACAGGTGCCAGCATCTCCTTTTAGATGCTGCAAAATCCGCTCTTCGACATTAACAGTTCGAACACTATCGAGTTTGCTACCGTCTCATACCCGTTTCTTAAATGAGCCTATGTATCTCTATCTTTATCACGGTCAAAATATCTTAATTGGGGCTAACTCAGGAATAATAAATAATTAACTCAATATAAACTTTGTCTTTTATATAAACGATAAATTAATATGACATAACCTATATTTAATTTAATGTTGTCTTTTTAAATACGGCCACAATTATAAGTTCTTCTAAGCCATTTTCCTTAATAAAAATATTCTCTACTTTCCAGCTGGCGGTTCCAATATCTATAATGTTAAAATAATTCTACCCGGGGCTCACTTTAACTTCCGAGATGCCTGCCACGCAAGACGCCTACCTTCACGTTTATGTGGATCGTCGCACACTCTCACTTGCTCGTTATAACCGTGGAGACGCCGTTGATGTGGAACGAGCTGGGGCACTTCGTCGGGAGACCAGCGTCGTGACGACCGGTGGACGTCTTGCCGCTCGGCCCCAAGTCAGGAGAAAAACGACGCCATCCTTCCATGATTACTGACTTGAAAACCTCAAAGCTAGGCGTCTTTTCCTCTGGGTCACGGGGTGATGTGTCGACTCTTCCGTTGCGCAGCCCGGGCGTCGGCATCTTGCGACCTGAATATTGCGGCGTGGTCGCCCAACATTTCTCAGCAGCCACGTTTCATCCTGCGTCTTGTGGCGCCCATCGGCAATGACTGAGGGGACAATTCTCATGTTTGAAAGAAACCCAAAGAGCTCTCATAGCAATGTAATGGCCGGAATGTTTCCTTGTCTCGAATAGTTATATTACGGAAACGACCCACATGTAATCGTCTTGCTTCTCTGTTGCATTACATTTTGCGAACCCATACATCAAATGCATGTTTGTCAATTCTTGGTTTGAATAAAGCATAATCCATTACAACTTACAGTATAGCACAATATCACCTGCATTTATCAAAAGGACAAACCGGAATAACCCGTGCCATACTTACTAACTAAACAGGTCAATATATGTCGATTACTGTATGTGGCTTTAACTCGGAAAAAAGTTGAAATGGACCACGTGTTTATGTAAAATCCTTCATTGTTTTAGTGTATCATGTCCACCAGTGAAGTAAGCCAGACATATAATTAAAAATTTAGATATTAATATATATTTATATAATGTGTATTTAAAACATACCGACCAATTTATATAGGTTATTCCTGAGGTGGAAATAGAAAGATTGAGATAGGCAATCCATCCCGTGGTCAAGGTCAAATAGCAAGAGTGGTGAACGCTTCCAAAGTTTGAAGAAAAACCTATTAATTAATGTTATATTTAGGAAAACTGCTTGCGGAACAGAAACAAGGCAATTCTTACTAATTATTTAAACTGTAATCATTTATAAAGTGAATGTTGAGTTCTTGAAACCCACCCCCATCGCGCTGAAAGGAGGTGTTGCCCGCCTTATTTATGTGAAATATAAAGTATGTTACGGGAAATATTCTCTGAGTTTGAAAAGAGATTATGAAATGCCGGCAAAATTAGCAACATAAATGTCTTTTGAATAAATTGCCCCACTCTCGCCTTTTTCGAATAGGAACATGTTGCATCTAATGGAGTTTCTAAGAAGTGCGGAATATTTGTGTGCGTCGTGTTTCCCTCCACTCTCATTATAAGAACTGTAGTTTCCCTCCCTTACAGAGGAGAGGACTGTAGAATATAAACCCACACTTCACTGCATGTTGCATGCTTTCTACAAGTCGATATGGCGAGGTCTACAAACTCAGAAATGTCAGACATGGTTTTGTTTTACGCTGAAGTTAAAGAAAATGCATGAACTGCTATACGATTGTACCATGACAAGTTTCCAGCGCGGCGGCAAAATCATCACAAGACCGTCACAATTGTCCCTAGGAGACTGCGTGAAACAGGAACGTTTAATGCACGATGTGGGTCTGGTCACCCCAGGAATGTCCGTACACCAAATGTGGAAGACGAAGTAATTAATATTTTGGAGGAAAGTCCATCAACAAGCACCCACGCCACTGCGCACGGAATGGGCGTGTCCCATTTCACTGCATGGAGTGTTTTACAAGAGCAGTTTCTGCATGCCTACCGCGTGCGAAAGGTGCAGGCATTGGGACCTGCAGATTTCGCTCCTCGACGTGATTTTTCGCAGTGGTTCCTGCAACAGTGCACAGTAGTTCATTTTACTTACATTATATTGTTTACTAATGAAGCGACATTCACGAGAGACGGTTATTTTAACAGCAGGAACAGTCACGTGCGGGACGACACCAATCCTCATCCAACCGCCATCAGAGCCAACCAGCACAGATATTCTGTGAACATCTGGGTGGACATTGTGGGTGCTCAACTCATTGGGCAGTACTCGATACCGCAAGGATGGACTGGGCTCATGTACTGCCAATCTCTGCAACTTACATCGCCAGGTTTCCTCGAGGATGTGCGGCTCGGCAACATATGTGGCTTCAACACGACGCTGCTTTTCCACATTCCACAAGAGCTATCCATGATCACCTAAACATGGAATTTCCAGCACGATGGATTGGAAGAGGTGGGTTTGTTGCGAGGCCAGCATGCTCTTCTGGCCCTAGTCCTCTAGACCTTTTATTTTGGGGGTTCATCAAGGCTCTGGTGTACGACACACCAATTAAGTCGGGGGAAGATCTGTTAGCCAGAGTTCTGGCTGCCTGTGACAAGGTTCAAGATATACCGGGTGTTTTCGAAATGGTACGCCAATCTTTTATACGCCGAAATAATGGTTGCAATGAGGTTGGTGGCCACCAATTTGAACAATTGTTGTAAACTTGGTTATGATTGTACGACATTGAACAAGTAGTGCAATAAGTTCAATTTATTTTCTGATTTTATTGCTCCTAGCAGTGAGGAAATATCACTGAACTGTTATGTGTGCATCTCACTGATGTAAGACCACAAACACAGTTGCGGGAAACACATTCCACTACGGTGCAGCCCGCTGGCACACTAATTGGTTGCCTACCTGCAGGCAGTAACACTTCCCTGTGAAATCAAACATGTAATTCTTACTCGGAAAAGGCGAGAGTTAAGCAATTTTTGCAAAAGACGTTTATGTTACTAATTTTGCCAGCATTTCATAATCTTTAGTCAAAAAGGGAATTGTTACTGTAAAATACATTTTTGCAAAAATAAAGTTGGCAACACCCTCTTTTCAACATGTTGGGAGTGGGTTACATGTACACGACATTAACTTGATTAATTATTGCAGTTTAAATAATAAGTAACCATTACTTTGTTTCTGTCCCGTAAGCAGTTTCCTAAATATGACAATAAATGAACATTATATTTGAAACTTTGGAAGCGTTTACCGCTCTTGCTGTTTGACCTGGTCCATGGGTTGCCTGGCTCAGTCTTTCTATTTCACCCTCAGGAGTAGCCTATCATCGTTTGACGGGGTGTTCTAGATACATGTTATACCTACACACACACACACATACACGCACACGCGGAGCTAAATATTGGTGGAGTTTATAAGATATTTGTACATTNTATACCTACACACACACACACATACACGCACACGCGGAGCTAAATATTGGTGGAGTTTATAAGATATTTGTACATTATTGTTATCATTTTAGATACTGACCAGCTTGTAATCTACCAATCGGGACTTGCCATGACCGCTGTCGGACTCGAACNTATACATACACACACACACACATACACGCACACGCGGAGCTAAATATTGGTGGAGTTTATAAGATATTTGTACATTGTTGTTATCATTTTAGATACTGACCAGCTTGTAATCTACCAATCGGGACTTGCCATGACCGCTGTCGGACTCGAACNATTGTTATCATTTTAGATACTGACCAGCTTGTAATCTACCAATCGGGACTTGCCATGACCGCTGTCGGACTCGAACCCATTCACCATGAGAAAGCGGGGCTTGTAGGCGGCAGAAATCAGAACTGGGACGAGCGGGTCGTAATTAAGCAAAGTTAATTGGAGCCGGCCGCGACTTGGTGATGGCGCGGCCAAGTGGCCCCCTGATGGGGCACATCCGGGGCCCCCCGCGCGAGGAGGGGGTCCTGGTGAGCGCACCCCCTTGTTGTGTCGCTCGGCGAGCCGACAGACCACTTGCGCTCGTTACTGAGACCCTTGGCCACAAGGGCACCCGAAACTCTGCTCACATCCCCGCCAGACCTCACTCGTCTCCACACTCATCATCACAAACCCAACTCCTTCAACAAACNGAAACTCTGCTCACATCCCCGCCAGACCTCACTCGTCTCCACACTCATCATCACAAACCCAACTCCTTCAACAAACACTAATCCAGTGCCGTACGCAGTCACGATTTTTTGGAGGGGGCAATAGAATGTACAAGGGAATTTTTTTTCTCGGCNGCTAATCCAGTGCCGTACGCAGTCACGATTTTTTGGAGGGGGCAATAGAATGTACAAGGGAATTTTTTTTCTCGGCAGGGTTTAGGGTGCTGTCAAAATTGGAGAGGAGTGGAGAGATCTGAGCGGCTCTTGACATCGAGGTCTTCAGAGCCGAGTCAAAATTAAGAGACCTGGGCATCTATGAAGTGTTGATTGGTTAGGAAAGGGCTCATTAACTTCCCCCGCTGTTAAACCCGAAGGATTATCAGGGGATGGTTTACAAACAAACTTATGACCTAACTTAAACTGACACCCATACCTTACCTAGGACTCGAACCCAGAACCTCCCGCACTCCAGACCAGCGGCGCACCAACCGATTGCGCCACAGGAGGTCAGCTATGACGTGTGGTTCCGGAGGCTTCTCCTATGGGAAATATTCGACTTGCAAGGTTAAAATTTCGCTGTAATTATCTTATAAAATTACAAAATCAGGTTCGTTCCTATGACACTACAATATTTTTTCAAGCCAACTTCACCATTTTACTTAGTTACCGCAACATTTAAAATATCAAAATTAACATTTAATCTTCACAGATTTTCTTTATGCAAAGCCGGTGGGGGCACGGAATTTACTTTCCAATCTGACAGTATGATTTTGCGATAAAAAGAAAAAAAATTTGGTTTTTCGGGGGAGGTGATTGCCCTTGTCGCATCCTCTTGTGAACGCCCCTGCGCAAATTCACACTTCTTATACAGCAGTGTTTTCCAACACGAGGGGCCGTAAACCGCTTGTGGCCCACTGGGTGATTTCATGTTATCCGCGGACATGATTACAGCGAACATCACTTCTGCACGAAACCTCCTGCGTCTCCGTCGTGGGCTGTAAACATACATGAACAAAACTACGGTCTTCTTTGATTGAGAAATGTTTATCTATTATAACTCTAAGTGTAGTGTATTCATTTTGTAACAATGATAAAACGAACCCTAACTCTACTATGTATACTATAACTTGTCAATCGTTACGAATGTATTTCTAAAAAATTTGAAACATTCTGGTTTGCATGTGTAAAATAAATATTGTTCTTAAACTCATTTTATTCCTAATTTATTTTAAATAATTTCTTTTCACTTAATTTGTAATCTTGATAACTAGCAAAAACAAAAATTAATGAGAAAAAAAANTTATTTTAAATAATTTCTTTTCACTTAATTTGTAATCTTGATAACTAGCAAAAACAAAAATTAATGAGAAAAAAAAGTCATTAGATTATGGTAATACATAATGCGTCCCGCAATACTTCAACTAGGAAACAAATGGTCCTTAAATCAGAAAATATGGAATGCCATTAATATAAAGAAACGCTTTTTGGAACGACCAAACATTAGAGAACTGAATAATTCGCGGATTCATNTTATTTTAAATAATTTCTTTTCACTTAATTTGTAATCTTGATAACTAGCAAAAACAAAAATTAATGAGAAAAAAAAAGTCATTAGATTATGGTAATACATAATGCGTCCCGCAATACTTCAACTAGGAAACAAATGGTCCTTAAATCAGAAAATGTGGAATGCCATTAATATAAAGAAACGCTTTTTGGAACGACCAAACATTAGAGAACTGAATAATTCGCGGATTCATNATGGAATGCCATTAATATAAAGAAACGCTTTTTGGAACGACCAAACATTAGAGAACTGAATAATTCGCGGATTCATTTTGGGACAAGCTAGAATTCCAAACACGTGTGTTGTTATAACTTTAACAATTGGTCATCTTGGTGTTTGACACCTCCTGGAGAATTGAGACACAATCGCCGCCTTCGACTTTGATAGCAGACGACAAATGTATAGTTGATATCAGCATTATGTGTACGTAATACTGTAGAGTCTAGCGTACAGGTAATTGAACTTGCGAATTTGTCATGTCTCTATTAAATACGCATACGCTCTCCGTATTCAACAAAGTACGGGACCTATTCGCATGGACGTATTGTCGCCAAAATACTTCCAAAATAATCTGCTCCTGCTGCAGTTTTGTCGTTTGCACCTGTTGCTAGTATCCCTAAAAACACCTTACAAACCACCTGGCAGAGAGTGCCTCTTTGAACCCATGAAAAAGATGAAGAAGTGTATAAAGAAGGATAGTCCCTTCACGGTTGCATCAAACTTTTCTGAAGCCCTGCTAAGGTTATACTTCCCAGATTTTCCTAAGCTAACCAGAGTCTAGAAAATGACATCAAACGGACAGCGCGCCTCATTCGTGCGCACTCAGCGTAATAATATTTTGCAGAAGAACTATTTATTACCAAGCATTACCAATACACCTNCGCCTCATTCGTGCGCACTCAGCGTAATAATATTTTGCAGAAGAACTATTTATTACCAAGCATTACCAATACACCTCTTTTTATCCGTGTATTTATTCACATTAATTATAAATGAAATATCATAGTTTATATAAATAATGTAAATATATGTTCATTTTAATTAAAAAAAGGTGAAAAAATAAACAAGAAAAATTCCTTGTTATGTATGACATATTTAAGAAATAACCAATCACGTCATACATGGTGTAATTTTTCAAAGGTTTGTTTCAAAAAGTTTGAAGAAACAGCGNCGCCTCATTCGTGCGCACTCAGCGTAATAATATTTTGCAGAAGAACTATTTATTACCAAGCATTACCAATACACCTTTTTTTATCCGTGTATTTATTCACATTAATTATAAATGAAATATCATAGTTTATATAAATAATGTAAATATATGTTCATTTTAATTTAAAAGAGGTGAAAAAATAAACAAGAAAAATTCCTTGTTATGTATGACATAATTAAGAAATAACCAATCACGTCATACATGGTGTAATTTTTCAAAGGTTTGTTTCAAAAAGTTTGAAGAAACAGCGNTTTAAGAAATAACCAATCACGTCATACATGGTGTAATTTTTCAAAGGTTTGTTTCAAAAAGTTTGAAGAAACAGCGAATAGGCTATACTTAGTTCTCACCACGCGACGAGTTACGTACTGATACCACACTTTCCTTGAAACACAAGTTTCGCGCGTTGGTTTCCTGCGAGGGTCCAGCTTTATACTACTCATAAATTTGTATCATGTGAATTAATTACTAGAGACTGGAAACATTCGCGATTTCGCCAATATGTAGGAAAAACTATAAGTTATTTTTATTCCAAAAATAAATCAAATCTATATTGGCTGTGTGCTGGCACAGTGGGGAACCATGTTATGTGGGCATATGTTTCTTGATAATAATTGGCTCACAGTTCTTCAAAGGGTGTCACACAGTACGGGTCAAATGCAGTATCAACGCAAGGGTAACAGTATTTAAAATCTTGTCCCTAAATGATCTCTCGAATACTTCAAGTCTCTTTTAACTATCAAAAAATNAAGGGTAACAGTATTTAAAATCTTGTCCCTAAATGATCTCTCGAATACTTCAAGTCTCTTTTAACTATCAAAAAATAAACGTGGCAGGTAGAGAAATATTAAAAAAGGGCACAGTTCGCTAGTTGGAGTGTACAAACCCTGCCGTTTATTGTAATATTTTTAACGTAAAATTAGGTGGATGACCTGTGGTGTTAAGACAGTTTAATGAGGCATTACAATCCCCATGAGAGCGTGAAACATTAAATACTGTTACACACNACCTGTGGTGTTAAGACAGTTTAATGAGGCATTACAATCCCCATGAGAGCGTGAAACATTAAATACTGTTACACACTGCAGAAATGGTTGTTATTATCTTCTGTGCCTTAGGAATGGTAATTTTTAACTCATACAATTTTAACGCAACGTAAAGCTTTTTTTTTGGATGGTAGGAGTGAACAAGTTTTAATTTTGTATTTATATATTTAAAACTACCATAATATTTGAAGCAAACATGCACAAGCAGTGTGGCGACCACTAAAAGTGTACGAGTACGACCTGCATGTCCTTCCTTTACTAGCTAGTGCAAAGTCACTGTACGCCTCACAACATATTCCAGAAGCTCAACTATAGATATTCTATACGATCAGGAATAGTTACGGAAACGTCTACGTTTGCGTAAAATTCTGATGCGGCGAAAGTAAACTCGTGAAAATTCTTATCTACACAGGGAAAAAAAAGTTCATAATATTGTAATTTGCTGTCTGTGTTCAAAACTGCAGCCATACCCGCCAACAGTATGGTATAACTCGCTATCAACATGACATAACACCACCCAGAAATCGGCGTGTCGATGAGAACTGGCCAGATGCTAGTGGAACAAACGGGAATCGTCAACACTTAAAGCACTTTCTTCGTTACAACACATGATTTGTTGCCGTAAAGAAAAAGTTGTTTAAATATGAACAACTGCAACAAACATAAATTTTATTTTATATAAATATTAATGGTAATGATACAATTGCATTGTCGTTACAGTTGTTCTGTATAAGACTTAGTGATAATATGATTTACACGTCAAACAATTTGTGTTCTGAAAAACAACCATGAATAGTAACTAAGAGAAAAATATAATCTATTAAAAAATTTAATTCACTTAAAAAGTTACCAGGATGGCTCCACGATTATAACCAGCATCTTCCTTGTTACTAGCTTAAAGCCATTTACCATACAACCAAGTGGCCATAATGAATCTAATCAACCTTTTACACGTAGATTATTTGAAGTAGTAAAATGGGCGAGAACATAATAACGTTACGTTTTGGCAAAAAAAGAGCTTAGTTATTTGGGGAACCACTGCATTTTAGAACGACATTAAACATATGCAAAAGGACTGTAAATTAGTTTAGCTGCAGTTTCGTAAATACAAAATATATTGGTTTATGAATGCTTGTACTCCGGTACCGCTCTATACTATCTACGCTTCATTCTTATCGGCTCTCAAGACGATGTTAAGAGTAGCCCATATATCTCCATGCTTTTTCCAGGAATAGTTACGTACTGAAACTCTAATATACTTCAAAAAAGTTTTGATATCGCTAAACTGTTACCTTTGGTACGAAGTAATATTTCTTTACTATGAACAAAAGCAACTTGAAGAATGTTTATTTCTTTCCTGTAAAGGAAGGCGATCTTGTCGTAACACAAAATATATTAAGAAAATATTTATCATAATCAAATATATATTTTTGTAACCTTCTCATTGGTTTATAGCAATACTGTGTTACTGCAAACAAACCGCCTCAATAAATAATTTTATTAGCGGTACAAAAAACTTTGTGAAAATTATAATTTTTTTTTAAAGTGTCAGCAGCGTATCGCATCCAGAACATTGCGCAGCTAAACAGAGACTGAGTTCGTGCAGAGAAAACGGACGGCGGGGCAGTTTGACTTTTGTATTCGTAACTTTTATGCAGCAAAGACGTCCCATGTCTTGCACGGTAGCCTACAGCGAGTGACAGAAAGTGGTGTAACGAGTGATTTGCGAGAGTGCTTCAATTCGCCCACAAAGAAGCACGTTTCCACGTTCTTGTAACTTCAAAACCAAAACCACATCATACACAATGCCATATTGACATCCTAAATATTCGCACATAGCGTGAACGTGATAGTGCAGTGTCACGCACTCGAAAAACCATTCATTTGCTACAGCACATAATTTGTTATATCAAAGAAATTTTTNTGATAGTGCAGTGTCACGCACTCGAAAAACCATTCATTTGCTACAGCACATAATTTGTTATATCAAAGAAATTTTTTATTAAATATGAGACACTAAAAAGTTTGCAATTATATTTTTTTTTAANGTGATAGTGCAGTGTCACGCACTCGAAAAACCATTCATTTGCTACAGCACATAATTTGTTATATCAAAGAAATTTTTATTAAATATGAGACACTAAAAAGTTTGCAATTATCTTTTTTTTTTNATCAAAGAAATTTTTTATTAAATATGAGACACTAAAAAGTTTGCAATTATATTTTTTTTTAAATTTTATATTTTAATGACAGAGATAACCTTGCACTGTCGTTATAATAGTTCAACAGTATTCTCTGCGACCAATTCAGTTACAGCAGTTTGATGTTCAAACCGCTATGTAGATGATCTAAGTAGAGTGAAGTGAGGTGGAGAGATTTGGGTGGCTCTTAACAATGAGGTCATGAGAGCCGATGAGGTTAAAGATATGTGAGTATGGAGAGCGCCGGAATGCAAGTGCTGAGGAAACGGGAGATCCCCGATACAACCCGCCGACCAACGGTATCATTTCCACATGAGAAAACTGGGAGCTACGCCATTGGGGATCAAACCCGTTTCGCCTTGGTGAGAGGCAAGTAGTCTGACCATTACACCACTGTGGCCCCATTATGTATTTGGTAGTTCAGTGTTTATTAAGATATCTATTACGTACTAAATACTGCAATGAAACCATACGATATTCTCATAATCTAGAAAAAACATTTTGGCTCTTGAACAGTTTTAAGCCGTTACAATTTATCCATATATCCATCCGTCCATACATCCGTATGTCCATCATACATACATCCTTCCATCCATCCATCCGTTCATCCATCTACCCGCCCATCTATCCGTCTATATATCCACCCGGTCAAACATCCACCCGTCCATCCATGTATCCGTTCATCCAGACGTCCATCCATCCATTCGCCCATCCATCCATCAGTTCGTCCACCCGTCCGTCCATACATCCAACAATCCATCCGTTTATACATCCATCCGTCTATACATCCATCCATGCATCCACCCATTTATCCGTCAATCCATCCGACCATCCATCCATCTGACTATTCATCCAACCGTCCATCCGTCCACCCTATCATCCATCCGTCCGTCCATTAATCCGTCCTTCCGCCCATCCGTCTGCCCATTCATGCATAGCACCGTCTATCAGCAGAGCTGCAACCTTAGCCTGGTGTCGCGAGAGCAGAAGTAAATCTCGGCAAGGCGTATCGACGATGGGCAGCCGTGATAGCTGGCGGGGGAGCGGGGCTGCAGCATCCTCCGAGATGCCTGCGGACTGCTGCTCCGCGCGGCCGAGACGCTCCGCTGACCCACATGGGGCGTGAGCGCGCGTGCGGGAGAGAGCGCGCACGACAATAACCTGATTTATTGAATGACATCACGGGACGAGGCGCCATGCCCGGGAGTGCTCGTCATTTGTCTGAGTCGGAGAGCTGAGTCAGTCGGAGAGGAGGAGAGAGGTCGCGTGACGTCACGCGGGTCACAGCGCCGCATTAGTTTCGACAACACGCGCTGCTCATCGCCGCCGTCGATCACTTCGCCTCGCGGCCCGAGTGTGCCACTGCGAGGCGCCGGAGGAGAAAACACGTTTCTTAAACGCGATACTTTCCTCTTTCTCCAGGCCGCGTGTATTTCTGACACATTTAAGAATTAACTCCATAGTAATAATTATACACCCGGAAATTTGAAGAATTAATTTGGTAAAATATGTTGAAGGCTGTTTACGTAAAACTGGGCACTTTTGGAAGCCCTGCCTAAGATCTACTTGCATGCACATTGTGTGTTCTTCTATTATGTAAGATTAACATTGTCATGAGCCTAGTTTCTTTATTTATGCATCGATCAGGAGAAACTGCCAAATTATTAGAAAAGTAAATATTTTACCAATTTCCTAATTAATACACTTAAAAGCGAGAAAGAAAGAGAAATAATCTCAGCTTTCACAAGCGTTTCCCAAGCTTTTTTAATTCAACGTTGAGACACGGATCTAATTTTCGTCCGTCGTTACCAACTTTACTGGGAACATCCCAGTCAACTGGGCCATACAAATATATGCTATTTAGCAACAGTAACATGTTTCAAAGGTTGATTTCAAAAGTGCTCAATTAACCGTGAACATCCTATACCAAGGTGATTTGGGATGGACTCCCAGCGAACTACTCCTTCCATGAATAAGTAAAATATTTCGAATATACGACAAAGCTTATGCCCTTACTCTCCAAAGTGACTGCAGGTGAGGCTGGGATATTTGTAAATATATATTTATATTTAGGGAACTGGACATCGTGCGAAAATAATTTTTCCCAGTGTTACAGCTTTACTTTATAGTTTCCTGTTGAGCTGATATTTTTTGGATGTTTATACCATTATCAATAATCAATAAATGCACTAACTAACACTATTAACATCCTAATTATCACAAAAAATGCAAGCAACTCTCGAGCTGTATTTTCGAACAAAGGATATCAAACGAGTGGCCAAAGAATTATAATAAGCTACAGATAAATAAACAAAATAAATGTTTTTGGCAGTATTGTTTATTTTTGCTTTACACAGAGGTTTTTTTTACAGAAATATGTATTCTGTTAGATGAACATAATTTATTTCATTGATTTTTACATTTTGGTTACCCAATAAAATATTTTATTAGTTCAACTTAAAATATTTTTGGCCGTTAAAAAACAAGTATTTTGCTGGCCTTTCTCTCAGTGTACCGAAGTATAATTTTCGTGAAACTTAAAAAGTATGAAAGGGTACAATTTAATAAGAGAAGTACACCATAAGCAGGGCTTTCAAAAGTGCTCAGTTTAGAGTGAACAGTGTTTAACAGAGCTATTTAATAAGCGGCCCGCGGACCACATGTGATCCGCCATACTCTTCAGACTCGCCCACGGACAAAACATTAAAACAGTAATTATTTTTTAAATATCAATTTTGATTAAAATTACTTACTCTAATGTCAACTGTAACAATCACTTCCGAAAAACTTGTAATGAAATTGTATACTATTTAATGAATTACATCTTTACGCAAACTCTTTCCCTAGTGTGAGCCACGACATTATAATAACTGAGTGTGGCCCGTCAGGGGTTGTAATTATTTTTAAGTGTCCCGAAGGGATGTGGCCGCGGTAGTGTAGTGATTAAAATGCTCGTCTCCCACCTAGGTGAACCGGGTTCGATTCCCAGCGTGGTCGCTCCCTAATTTTCGCACGTGGGAATCGTGTCGGACGATGCCGCTGGTCGGCGGGTTTTATCGGCGATCTCCCGTTTCCCCCGCCTTTTCATTCTGGCGTTCCTCCGTCCTCACCTCGCTTCACCCTCGTTGGCTGCCAATACCTCTATGCCAAGAGCCGTCCAAATCTCGGCATTCCATTCTACACCCGCCGGGAGAAATTTATTGAATATCCCTGGTGTGTAATCTCGCAGTGGCCTACGTAACTGCAGTGGCGGTGTGTATGTGTGTCGGCAGGGTCGGCGGGGACGGGCTCCCAGCTGAACGGCAGTGCGCTGCCCTTCCTGCCGTACTGCGGTCGTCTGTGGGGCGGCCCGCTCTTCAAGGGCGGAGATCTACTACCCCTCGCACCACGCTACCCGCTGCACACGCCCGACGCAGACGCCAGCGACAAAGGTGAGTGACGCCTGATGATGCGCTCAATCGAATATTTCCAGCAATCGACTATTTTTTATTCGAATACTTTTAAAAATCCAGAACTATTATTCGCAGCTTAATTAGAGAACTGAGAATTTTTGTGCTGGTATACGTGTATTCAGATACGTGATTTAAATGATTATTGTTTTCCCCTTTAATTATTTGTTCAAATTACCATTACTATATGAAGATAAGAATATACATTCGAGAGGCGGCCATGAAATCCAAAACATTGACATAGAAGTAAACAACAGGCACGAAACAGTGTACTTGGTTTTTAAGCAACAGAACAAAACGCAAGGGGAGACTAAGGCTTCAGTTAAAAAACTATTTTATTTAATAATTCAATGATGTATGTGCAAACATGATAGAAAAAGAGTGAAACGAACGACGTTNCGAGAGGCGGCCATGAAATCCAAAACATTGACATAGAAGTAAACAACAGGCACGAAACAGTGTACTTGGTTTTTAAGAAACAGAACAAAACGCAAGGGGAGACTAAGGCTTCAGTTAAAAAACTATTTTATTTAATAATTCAATGATGTATGTGCAAACATGATAGAAAAAGAGTGAAACGAATGACGTAACATTTTCATGAAGTGTGAGTGCGAAGACGCGAGTACTTATGAATCACTCAGAAGGATTACTCGGATAAAAGTATTCGAACACATTGGCCACCGTTCGAAATATCTCGAGAGCTCCTTCTAAACGTATTATTTGGCATTTTCAACTCGAATGCTTCCATCACTAGTTGACTCCGCAGATTAAATATGGGGTAGAGCTGTCAACTCTCCGTTTCCCTACATTGGAATATTGGACTTCTTTTGTGACAGTAGCACTGTCATAAACAACCTGGATAGTGTTTGAGGTTAAACGTTGTTTATGAAATTAAGTGCTTTGAAATGTTTGTACATTTCTCATAAGTTATTTTTTTTAATGCAACTATGATATTTTAGAGTCAGTCAAACAATTTTACTTATACATAATGGCGGGCCTGTTGACAATTCAAGTGTAAACAAACANAATATTTTAGAGTCAGTCAAACAATTTTACTTATACATAATGGCGGGCCTGTTGACAATTCAAGTGTAAACAAACACGTTCACAAATGTTGACCGTTTGACTTTGACAGTTGTCAGTGTTGAGGGCTATGAGCAAAAGACGAAGATTGGTCTACCACATCGTTAGTCTACAGTTCAGCCTAGTCTTCAATCAGCGTTGTCCCCGGACTTGTGTACCAGCATTCGCCTGGTTTGGTTTCCGAATAACCCTCGAAAACCGAAACCAGGAAGGCCGGACCGGGAGTCGTACCCGTGACCTCCAGAATGAGAGGCCAGTGGTTTACCACTGTGAATGGTTGATAATTGTGGTTCGTTTTTGGGTGCCGAGTTGTAAGCGGACTGGATGCAAGTTTCAAAATAATAATCTGTTCGTTAAAATGCATAGAGATATAATTAACGTCAGCTAATGGACTTTCGCATATTTTGTTTACGTGCATTAGGTAATTGACTTCACATTTTTTATATTGTATATTTACTGGACAATTTAGTAAATATTTATTTTTGTTCTCAAGTAGTGCGTATTGTACGTAGAGAGTTAGGTTACTTATTCGCAAATATTCGTACAGGAACCACAATTCTTCTTCTTCAGTCTGCGTTTTGGACACAGTCCGCTGACAAAAGTTTGAGTTGGAGAATAAACTCAGACCCTCGGACCTTCGGGCGCTCGGACCGAGAGCGGTGACGTCAGAGGGTCACGAGCACCAATCACCATTAGGTGTCCTCAAGGCCTTACCTTCCCACGCCTCGTCGCCACGGGACACTGCCGTTACAGAATACGTAAAGATACAGAAGTGAAATGGTGGCGCGTACGGTGAAGTGCAGTCATGGTATCCAGAAAAATATCCTCGCTGGCTAGCAATATGGCGGAACATCGTTCAGTCAGATACTGCACTAATACAATTTCCCGTATATTCACGGAAATGTTTACAGAAGTGTACTATTAATATACGAAAACGCTACGCGTAATGAGGAAAAACGGAACTGAGCTCCGTAGACTAAATTCCGAATATGGAACGTATCTGTATTTCGTATGGTTTTTGGTTTTGGAGAGCGAAAAATGCTGAGTTTACATGAAGCTTTCTTCGCCCTTGTAACCTGAAAATAATCGTTTCTGTGGCAGTTATGATATCCACGCCATATAGACCTATTAATAACTTTAACCATCAAAACGTTGCATCAGGAACATGTAACAGTCACTAGAACATAAAGCTCAAATTAGTTATTGGGAACTGAAAAAGTTACGCATTTCTACAAACATAGTATTAACTGAACTATATTTGGTTTAACTATCTAGTAAATATTAAGTTTTTTTAATACAAAGAGATCGTAGGTGAGAGGTGAAAGCCACGGACTCCACAAATGTCCTATTCGTGTAAAAAAGTTTTTACTGAATAAATAGATTTTATAGTTTTCAATTTTTTTTATACACAGTAGAACATCCACGTTATGAAAATCTAAGTTTTTTTTGGAATCTCTTTTTTTTAAATCCATAAGTACAAATAACTATTTTTTTTTACAGATCTATGGAGAGGCTCTGTGAATTAACGCAAAGGTTTGTGTAATTTACGGAAAGTCCGTTATGGGAAAAGCAACGTGTCCGTAATTTTACGGAGAGTTCTGGAGAAAATTCTACCACTACTGTTCCGTAAAGTGACGGAAAATGTCTTTAATAGTACCAATGGAACAGGAAATAGGCCATACCTTGCAATAACCAATCAAAACCAATGCCCCTTTCGATAACATTGCTCGCCAAATGAACGCCAGAGTATGCTTACATCAAATGTACCACCGCGCCATTTGACTACTGTATAGTTAACCTATTATTTACTTCCGTCACAGCTGTGGTCTTGAAGTGCCTCTATAGTCCATTCACGGTTACTTCCAACATTTATGAAACCCTGCTGAAGTTATACCATGAGACTATTTTTCTGCCTAACGCAAACAATGCTTAACCTTGTCTGGAAAATCACAGTAAAGGGTCAACGCACCGCATTCATGCGCATTCTCTTTAATAATATTTTGCATGAGAACTATTTATTACCAGGCATTACCAACACACCTATCTTTTCTCCGTATTTATTTTAAATAATTATAAATTAAATATTGTGAATTATAGATTAAATGTAGGTAACATATGTTTAATTCACTTTTATGCTAACAGGAGCATAAAAAGCTTGTGATAAGTTATATATTTATAAAAAGATCAAAAACGTAATGTATGATGTGATTTTTCAAACGTTCGATTCGAAACGTGTGAAGATACCATGACTAGATTATAGACATGAATCATTACACTTTACCAGACATTTTATTTCAGGCACGATGCTTTTTTAATCACAGTAATCTCTATAATATCTACTAACTCGCGTACGTACAATCACTATTCATCAATAAATTCTCTTGCAGAAACGCGAGGAATGTGTTTATGATACCCGCTGCAATATTGCAGGAAAACAAACAGGAAAATTCCCTCAAGACAGTCACAGTTACAAACGACCGAAATATCGGAGGACATCTTGATATGCTTCTCTGTGTTATTACAGTTTTACATACCACTGCCGACAGCAGTGTTTGTTTCCAAATACAATCTGCGATAGAAAGTGACGTGGGTTCTAACTGTCATTTTAAGTACAGGGATATAGCTGTTAGCATCGTGTTTGCGTTCACACCACCGCGGCACATTTAAATATCCCTACGTTTTTTAATCACGTACTTCCTACTAAAATCCTGCAACGTCCTGTACACTAGCATATAAGCAGAGGGAAGTATCTGTGGAGCATTCGTATACTATTGAATGTGATGATGAGTAGCCAACCTCCAGGGCTGGTAGGAGTCTCAGGAAAGATGATTTTGCAATGTTTTGCCTTTGCTTTGCGCAGTACGAAGTTTAGCGAGAGAGACCCAAGCTATCACTGTAAAAATGACAAGTAATGGTGCCTGGATTCAACCTCTATCCCGCGAGTAAATAGCAACTCTATCTTACCCACATACCTCTTTGTTTAACAACTGTATTGACATTTATTTTTGACATTTTACAACAATTAAAAAGTTGTGTGAAGTTTCCCAACGTAGGGCACTTAAGCCATACCCGGGACTAAAACCCGGAACGCCTTACGTCGTGAACCGGTACGCAACCAACTGCGGAACGGAAGTCGGCCACTACACCATTAAAGCGATCACTGTAAATAAAAATATTTCAGCAAACTTCCTAAATTTAAATGGAAATTATTAGCTTGTACACAGAGTACGCAATTTATCATACAATAGGCTGCAGATAAGAGAATGTTGATCATCGCTGAAATACAAATTTCGGAACTTCATTACTCATTTTACGATTTCCTAAGCTAATGTAAAAAAGATAAAAATTTTTGTGCGAAAAACCCTTTACCATTCGTGTTTTCTCAGTACTCGTATACAATAACGTGGTAAACTTGCGATTATTTCTAAGAGCGTGGGCTTAACAGTGTNTCGTGTTTTCTCAGTACTCGTATACAATAACGTGGTAAACTTGCGATTATTTCTAAGAGCGTGGGCTTAACAGTGTAACGTTTAAATTATTTACCACTAAAATTGTTTGATTTTTTTGTTCAAAAATATTACGGTGTAATACATCATTTTATAGCCTATTCGCGGTTTCTTCACACTTTTTTAATTAAACCTTTAAAAAAATCACTCCATTTATAACGAGTTTGGTTGTTTCCTAAATACGCCATGTATGGCAGGTGTTTTATAATTGTTTTATAATTTTATTCTTGGTTAAATTGAACTTTAACTTATATTCCGTCTATAAATTATATTATATAAGTAATTTATAACAAATATGAATAGAAGCAGAGATGAAATAGATGTATCGGCAATACCTTATAAGAAAGTTCTTATGCGAACTATGATTGCACCGAGGACGTACGAATGCGGTACGTTGTCCCTTATGTGTAATTTTCTGGATTTGGTTCAGCTTTCTTTGTATGAGTCGGAGGATTATTGTAGATGTAGAACTTAAACAGGGCTTCAAAAAATTTGGAAGCAACCGTGGATCGGTCGTACTTCATATAGCACAGTCAAATGAAAATGGCGAGGATGATAGTCGTTACATTCATACATAACAATATTAATGTAAACATAGTCGGGAAGGATACATAATTAGTCAAAAGGATATAACTACTATAATCTCTTCATGGTCACATTCAAAGTGTCTGAAGACTTGCTACTTCCGGGAATTTAAAAATATCCTTCCGCAACATGTAAACAGAACTCACATGAGTATATAAAAAAATCACCAAGGAGGAAACGACACACTGTATTTGTGCGGGACCGATAATCCACAATAAGTAAGCTTTATACCTAACAATGACATGTTTCCTACAGCTTTGCCTTAAAAATACAATCATGTCATAAATAAACGTTTACTTTACAAATACTGCACGAAAACTTGCTTCAGTAAAATTTTACGTAAGGATGGTTTCTGATTAGAAATTACCATTGTACGCCTCTACATTATCTTTGATTTGATGCATACTCGCCAATTTATGAGTATTATAATTTATAATCACTAAATAAGTAAAATTCCAGTAAACTAAAATGTAAGGTAGTTCAAGGTTAATAGAAAACAGTTATAATGGAAATTTATTTTGGAGACAGCCAAATACATAATACATTGAGAAATTTTTCAAATGTTCGAAATAAAAAGTGTAAAGATATTGTGCACAAATTATAGAAGAATAGTTTTTCGTAAATACTTTGTTATCCGTGAACTAACAATCCTTTATATTTCAAAAGCATTAGGTTATTTTACAAAAATTTCCCATTATTACGGTATAAAAAAAAATAAAGTATTTTATTCAACGTTCGAAAATATTTTCTCGCGTTACATGAAAAGCAGATATTTTTCTTAATTTTGTTATGATTAAATTGTTGTTCAGTATAACGAAATTTCTGCAAAGTACTGTTAGATAGCATAGATCCATAAGTTAATTTCCTTTATGTGAAAGAAAATAAATTACCATGTATATATTTGTGACAAAATTTAAAGGTATTTTCTCTTTCATTCATAATTAATTTCCTCGGTGACCCCTAATTAAAATTGTCAGTGCAGATAAAAACCTTACTTCATGAGTTTTGTCTTTATAACATAAAATGAATTATTTTCTTCTTTAAGAAATATCCCTTGGGAATTTAATATTTAACGAACTCAACCGAGCTATTTCACGTAACGATTTTTCGCCAGGATTCAGATAACTGTGCATAGGTAACTGTTGTAACTGCGCATTGCAATAAACAAATCAATGAGACCAAAAGTAATTCCATAAGTATGAAACTACAGGATACTTAAAATCAATATCTACACTATTAGAACGTGAGTAACAGAAAAACTACTAAAGACAATCTGATCAGAGGGCTTGTATTTGACCCTATAGGGACAACGTTGGGCGCTCGAAAATGTTGACNACTACTAAAGACAATCTGATCAGAGGGCTTGTATTTGACCCTATAGGGACAACGTTGGGCGCTCGAAAATGTTGACAACAGTTGCAAATTTCTTAAATGTCCGTCATCAGCAGCAAGATATCGTCTGCAATGCTGCAGAACAGGACGACAAATAGTAGCTACGGTTACCACGGTAATGGATTCACAGGTGGTCACAATCGCATCTCTCATGGCAGCCAGCGTTGTTCAGAGGTCCACATAGATAAAATTCCAACTACGTTAAAACTGTAGATCTGGGTGGATACTGAACACTTACTCTCAGCCTGTCCACCTACTAACAAATGTTTCATCCAGGTACGACCGTACAACCTGTTACGGTAACTTTTACCTGTCACAGTTCCACCAAAGTAGAATGGTCCCAAAAGTTTTTTGGCAGACATACCGCACCACACTGTTAACCCAGGAAAATTGACTGCCTGCTCTACCACAATTTTCCATGTGTGTATTCATCAGCTCGAAAGGTTACGCCCCTATAAATAGCCTCTTGGGGACGTAATGGAGTGAAAGTCGCTCGACTCTGGTGGGAAGTCGGCAGGTCCGCGGCTCGCTTCACCGTACTCCTTGCCGTTGTAGTAGTGCGCCTATGTTGCTAGTGAGTGAGCGGGCTGACTGCCTGTTATTCGAGATGTGACGCTTGTCTCCCGAGGGCGCGCTGCTGGTGTAGGTAGGTGCAGGCTGGTGTAGGTAGGTGCAGGCTGGTGTATGTAGGTGCATAGGGTGGCACCAACGGTCGCTGGGGGCCAGGGGCATAGCACGTATCTGGGCACACATACGATGCCAAATTTAACGTCGGGTAATGCCGGTTTTTGACTTCGCTGACCTTGTGGAAGTGCTAGTTTCTCTCGTCATCTCTGTAACATATGTACTTACACTTATGTACACGCATACGTACTTAAGGGTGAATAGGTGTGCATCTCTTTATGGAAACTACTGATAGTACTCATGGCCGAGAGAACAAAACGATTTAATTTGCAATGTGTAAATGTGTGTCCCAGGTATTAGTAACTTAATATGTATATTTCTTCCGTGTTTCTTCAAAGCCTTCCATTATGAAAAAGCACGTTATAACTGTCATTCTAAAGTTAACGTTAACTTAGAAATGTCGAGCGTGGCAGATAATACCTCTTAATCATTGGAGGCTCTAGTGGCAAGGCGCTTACGGNCGTTAACTTAGAAATGTCGAGCGTGGCAGATAATACCTCTTAATCATTGGAGGCTCTAGTGGCAAGGCGCTTACGGTAGAATGAATATGGGGTACAGCAATATCACTGGCTGCTCAGAACCAAACTCCGTGTCCCAACATTGAACTCCTTTTTTGCCAAGGCGACTATCATAAACGATGTGGATAGCATTAGAGGTTAGAACACTGGTTATATAAAGAAGCGCTTTGAGATGTTTGTGTACTTCCTGTGACCAATTTTTAATGCAATTATAGTAAAGTTAAACTGGTAGAATTATTTTATTCACATACAAGTGCTGGTCTTTTGAGAATTAATAGGCCTATATAAACAAATTCGTTCATCCCTGTTGACCATGTGATTTTTACAGTTGTGTTGTTTCATGTAGGTGATGGTTCGATACATGCGCAGAAGACGAATAATCGGTCTACCTCCTCTTTAGTTAATGGTGCTTACCACCCAATCCTCACTCGACGGTGATCAGGACTCCAATCTCTCTGAATATAATACCGGATTTTTGCATTTGAGAAAAAAGCGGACCTCTACCGTGGGTTTCCTTCTGGCATTGCCTTCTCACGCACCACTGAACTCCGTAGTTTCTCTGCCGCAATGTCTTATATNACCGTGGGTTTCCTTCTGGCATTGCCTTCTCACGCACCACTGAACTCCGTAGTTTCTCTGCCGCAATGTCTTATATCTTGCACACTTCATGATGACCGACCACGGCCCTAGAAGACAGGCTTGGACACTCGCTCATCTAACAATGTTAGCAATTTGACGCCCTCAGTGACGCATTTAGTATATGAAGTGGCCGCAAAAGCGGTGTACCAAGCCAAGTGCTGTTAGCATTGCTGGTATAGGGATAACGCCATAAGAACATGAACATCATTTCCCTATTTAAAAAAAAGTTGTAATTCCCCTCCCTATGCTTGCCTTGCCAAATATCACTACTTTGGTAGCAGCGCTCTGTGGTTGGGTTCATGAACTAAATGGGTAAACAAGGGCGTCAACTTTTCAAGCTCGTGTCCAGTGTTCTACGGCCGTGAGGCCGACTGTGTACCTCACCNCACTGTGGTTGGGTTCATGAACTAAATGGGTAAACAAGGGCGTCAACTTTTCAAGCTCGTGTCCAGACCTGTGTTCTACGGCCGTGAGGCCGACTGTGTACCTCACCAAAGAGAAGAGTCACTCCAGTCATTTATACTCATTCTTGTGGGGTTCGCCTTCCCGTATACGTCATAATCTTATGCGTTCAATTACGTGATGCGCTT
Source organism: Clitarchus hookeri (assembly GCA_002778355.1). NCBI lineage: Eukaryota > Metazoa > Arthropoda > Insecta > Phasmatodea > Phasmatidae > Clitarchus > Clitarchus hookeri. The sequence continues at coordinate 119,121 of NQII01005469.1, read as the reverse complement.
AAAGTTAGATTATTTTTCAAACTACGCAATAGTTTACCGAATTAGAGAATAAATNTTCCCTATTTAAAAAAAAGTTGTAATTCCCCTCCCTATGCTTGCCTTGCCAAATATCACTACTTTGGTAGCAGCGCTCTGTGGTTGGGTTCATGAACTAAATGGGTAAACAAGGGCGTCAACTTTTCAAGCTCGTGTCCAGTGTTCTACGGCCGTGAGGCCGACTGTGTACCTCACCAAAAAGAAGAGTCACTCCAGTAATTTATACTCATTCTTGTGGGGTTCGCCTTACCGTATACGTCATAATCTTATGTGTTCAATTACGTGATGCGCTTAAAGTTAGATTATTTTTCAAACTACGCAATAGTTTACCGAATTAGAGAATAAATNTGTTCAATTACGTGATGCGCTTAAAGTTAGATTATTTTTCAAACTACGCAATAGTTTACCGAATTAGAGAATAAATGTCTGGTGAAATACAAGCTCGGACTTCCCTACGATATAAGGCATTAAAGTTATCTCGCAGATAAAAACAGAAACTTAAAATTCAGACATATCCAAGTAACTTCTATTCAAGATAATCACCCGTGCATGATAAATCAGATTATATTCAAGTAAGCTTTATAGCTGGTGTCTTCACGTTCGGTATTGACGCAATTCTCAGGTTGATCTGTAGTTGTAAATCTTAAAATAATTTCTTGTTCATCGCATCGTTACATTTCAAAACTGTAAAGACCGTTCTTTCACTAATTCCATAATACCAGTCATAAATGGTTGGAAAAGACACATCCTGAAAAGCATTTGAACTGTTTTACGCAGTATGAGAGACCTACGTAATATAGGTCATAAAGAGATTTTGAGATTATTCTGTACTGAAACTGAGCAACATTTAAAAAGTAAATTTGTACGTACTATCTCATTAAATATTTTATAATGGTACGGAACTTAAGCACTGTTTTGAATCTTGATTTTTTTTACTATTGATACAGCTGTTTCAGATTAATTGTATTATATGGTGATACAGAAATTCGGAAGCACTGATCACAATTTCAGAGTTCCTTAAATTGATAAATTAAATTAGTGTAAGGAGGTTTTGTTTATATGCTCGTAAAATAAACTGCAGTTGAGAGAACTTTTGATTTAACTAACTGAATCATGGAATCCTATCAAATAAACTACAAAGCGAAAAAAATTTGATTTAACTGCCATAAAGCTTAAATATTCTATTAAAGTTGATGGGTTCTGTGTAAGAGGTAGATACTCACAATTAAAAAGCATTTGTGATATATTAAAATTCCTACAAAATATACTATGGCTACCTTTAAGTTCAGCTCAAAAAGTTAAAAAAGTTCATACTTAAAGAAAATTATACACAAGCTGTCGCGTTATTCCTTTCGTTCGAAATGCAAACCAATTAATTTTAGCCATACTTGACCGACGTAGTCAAAATAAAAAAGTTTTGTTTGCATTTATTTCTTCGTAAACCCGGCTCTTAAAACCACTCCTTAGCGCGTGGCCATGACGAATTTGTGACGCTAGCCGGTTAGTGAAGTTAAAAAAAAAAACGGTCTTATCTGTGCAGTTTGGGCTCTGCTAAGCCGACGTTTGATAAGAGGAAGTGAAGCATCACGAAAGCAGTGCCATATTTTCAAGCAAGATTCAAACGGCGAAACCACGAAGATCAGACTTATCACGGGCCCGTTATCGGGGCGGGCGGGAATTATCTCTTCAAGGAAATCCTTCCCGTGATTGATTTACCTCAGGATTTAGCTATCTCGCAGCAACAGCGAGCGACTTCCAAACTCGGCCGCTGATCGCACGCTGCTCCTGTCCTGACGTGCAGCAGTCACTCATATACTGGCCGCGGTCCACTAGGTAAGCGCTAGTGTCGCATCATGTTCCGGATTTTTCTATTTTATACGTAAAAAAAAACAAAATAATTGCAAACATCATAAATCCATTATAAAATAACTACTTAACTAAGTAAATCTTTCTCTTTTATTATTATCGTAGCTTAAAATTTTAATTTCAAGTGACCACTTTGGAACACTATCGCTTACACAGCGGTGGGAATTTTTCATGTGCCAACTTTTCCCATACGAAAGGCGTTGTGATCCTATCCCGAGTAGAATTAACCTTACCAGTAGCAGGCCAAAAGAAACTCCATCAGTAAAAATCTGCACTCAGTAGCGCTCAGTAGTGCAACCAGGTGGAACGCTCGTCAGCAGAGTTTTCAGCAGGAATATTGGCGTCTGCTGGTGAAGCAATGGTGGGACTAAACATGTTCTCTACAGGGATGGATATTTTTTCTATTCATCTTCGTCTTATTCTGACTCATCAATTGATGATGAGATCGAGGAGTTTGAAAATATTCTCTCCGTCTGCATCTTCTGCATATAAAAACAACGTAAATTGCCCGTTATCCATCGCCACCATGTTGCGTCGTCTGTTCTTACTGAGACGGCCTGACCTGCACGTCAGTAGCTTCAGCCGGAATTATAGCCCCCAAGCCAAACGGTCAGGCGCGAGGCAACATTTCGAGGTTGTTTTTGAACATGTATCGGCTCAGATTGATTCATTTGACCGACACTTTGAGAATAAACTGCAAGTTGAGAAGGCCGCGCACAACGAAGTGGCCGAACAGAATCCAAGATTGCTCATAGTCTATATAGTGCAGGAGTGGCACTGTTTTGTAGTTCATAAGCCAAGAAAAGTATCAGGACCCAAGAAAAATGCCAAAAGAAGGCTGTAGCTGAAGGAAAAGATCAAGAAGTTGATACAAGCTCTAAACAAGAAACATTATTGTTGAGGAACGCTCGTCAGTAATTTCAGCTGGTATCAGTACTAAGTGCAACACGTGCGCACTGTAAGCGCCACGACTGATGGCGAGTGAATTGACTAGAAGCGCAGTACAGCCAGCGAGGGGAGAGGCAGCAGCGCGTGCAGACTGTCGCCACGCTAAAAACATTAGTCCCCGTATTATCTCTTGCGCATTTGCCAGCGCACGCTGAATATAATTGTATAGGCTGTTCTCGGTAAACTGAGAATTTTTGAGGCTATAGACTTTTCCCTTTCAACAATTTTTTATCCTTTAACCACATTTTAAAACAAATATTGCCATAAAAGTAATAAACACAGTGTGCATATTCCACCACACTCGAAATTTTACTTATAAGGATAAAATAGAAAATATTAATTTACTATTGTTTGAAATGAGAGGGCTTTCAAAGGTGCTCACTTTACCATGAATATCCTATAGCAGTTTATACATAGCCGGGCCGTCACTAATATCGACAACCCCCAGCCGGGCCGTGCAGGCGGCACAAACGCAGGCATCTAGAGAGGCGAGCTGCCAGTGCTTGTGGCTCTTACAGTAGTAATTTAGGGACCACCCTAGTGCGTAGTTTGAAACACCTCAAGGTCACTCTGGTCACAAGGAAGCACTGCGGCGGCGATAGAAAAACAGCAGAAATGAGCTTCACGTGTGTTCTGTTTCCTCTGAATTTTAGGCGGTCACTATAGTTTTTTGGTGCAGCAATCTGCTCAGAATAGGTACAGCAATGTTGCTATAATTAAAAACACTGTTTCACAGATGAAAAAATATCGTAAACAGAGGGCTACTTGCAGCNTATAATTAAAAACACTGTTTCACAGATGAAAAAATATCGTAAACAGAGGGCTACTTGCAGCGATTTTTGTTGAGACACTTTCAACGATCACATTTATTTTTCAACAACAAAATTTATAAATTGGCAACAATATATCGACTTTCATTTCTTTCCTGAAAAAATATTAACATAGAAATTTTCAGTTTTTTTAACATTTAAATAGCCACATCTGCTTACAATAAAACCCATNTTTCCTCTGAATTTTAGGCGGTCACTATAGTTTTTTGGTGCAGCAATCTGCTCAGAATAGGTACAGCAATGTTGCTGTAATTAAAAACACTGTTTCACAGATGAAAAAATATTGTAAACAGAGGGCTACTTGCAGCGATTTTTGTTGAGACACTTTCAACGATCACATTTATTTTTCAACAACGAAATTTATAAATTGGCAACAATATATCGACTTTCATTTCTTTCTTGAAAAAATATTAACATAGAAATTTTCAGTTTTTTTAACATTTAAATAGCCACATCTGCTTACAATAAAACCCATNCTGAAAAAATATTAACATAGAAATTTTCAGTTTTTTTAACATTTAAATAGCCACATCTGCTTACAATAAAACCCATATGATGACACGGGAGGGCTTTTAAGAGGAGTACGTAACGAAACCTTTTCTGTGAAATCGTTGTTTGCGCTTACATGAATGTCTCGATAAATAAATGTTCTAGAAATTCAGTACGACCGTTTGCCATAAAAGGTAAAAACAAATCATCTAAGCCCTAATTGTTTTTACTTTTATCGTATTAAGTAAACATCAAGGTCAGGAGAAAATGGATTAGCGCCGGAATGTAAGGACGGGAGAAACGGGAGATCCCCGAGAAAACCCAAAGACCAGAGGTATCACCCGGAACGATTCCCACATGCCACAATCCGGGGTTACCCAGCCGGAAATCGAATGCCGTTCATCTTGGTGGGAGGCGTGTATTCTAACGACTGCATCACTGCAGCCCCAAGCATTAAGAGAAAGGTACGACTATACGGCGTTTAATCTGTGGGCTTTCATCGCGTGCAATAAAGTCTCATTGTTACTGATCTAATTTACACAGTACAGAATCATGACGGATCCATTGCACGCATTGCGCGTAGGGGCGATGAAGCTTTAGGAGTTCATGTTATTGTCGCCCGTACCGCTCCCTCACAAATTGACCTGAATGCGCAGCTACATACTCCTCTTAATATCAGCCTCAGTGGTAGAAAAATTACAGAGCTGGTGCAACTGGCGTCTTGACAGGGTGCCGGGTTGCCACGGCGGCCATATTGTATGACGTCAAACAGAAACTTTATGCTTTGGCATTCCTCGCCATTTTGTAATTCGCTTCCATTCCTCGGATTTTCCCTTTTTTCCAGCCTGCTCTATACATTCCTTCAAATCTCTTCATGCTCTTGCATTCCTCTTCTTTTTTCTCATGCTCTGTCATTACCTACTGTCACTCTCTCCCCCGCATCCGTCCTCTCTCTCGTCCGTTCTATGCCTTGAGGTTTTCTCATATTCCTTCCGGTCTCCTTTATTTCATCTCTTGTATCCCCCCCTTTCCACCCTCTCTTGAGTTTCGCATCCTCAATCGTAGATCTCACCTCATCACCATCGTCTGCTGTAGGCGGCCATCTTTGATTCCCACGCTTACCATGAGAGTGTTTTAGGTTCTTGCTTATTTACGTCCTCCATCTTTAATTCCCACGCCTGCTGTTGTAAGCAGCCATAGGTGCGCCACCAGCTTCGTTTCACTTGCTGACCATCAGAGTGCACCATCAGCTGCGTTACTTCCACCACCCACCAGAGCGCAGCACCATCGCCTTCGTTGCCTTACTGTCATCTAGAGAGTGCCACCGGCGATGATCATCTTCACTTCTGAAGTCCGCCTCTAGGCGCAGTGCTTAAGGACGAATTCCGGCACGCAGCAGGTAAGACCCTCGCCCTTACGCGCACCCGGTTTGGTGCAGGTTAGCTCAAAAAATGCAGGAAGCATATGGGATCATTCCAGCCCCCTTTGGGTCAGCAGTCTAGCATCTTGACTGCTATGCCACCGCGGCATTCAAGAAAGAAGGATATGAGATATCGAATATGTATAAAAAATCATGATTTTGCAGATAGGAGAAGAAATACTCGCATTGACCGACGCATTCCCCAGATAATTAACGGCCACATAAAAAAATAATGCGAGACTAACGAAGAAAAAAAAAGTATTTATAACCCAATGCGAGACCCCGCATGCTCGAGCAGTAATAATAATGGAAATAATTGACTGTCTTAAAAAGTATCGTTGAAGATGCCAACCTCATTGCACACGCAACACACCACGCGCGCGCCCTATGAAATAATAATAACATAAATCAATTTCAGAATATAACAAATTATCGTTAAAGATTCCAACCTATGGTGAAACGGACTATACACACAGACATCACCGCGCGAACACAACTGCGCCGACGCGGGGTTAAACAGAGTATACAGTACCTCGCTGCCGCCACCTATCACCCGCCTTCACACTTTACCGTCTGCATAGCTATCCGGCCGTGGACTTGGGACGGCTCCCGGACTTATAACTGGTGCTATGCATTGCACCAGCAAACACCACCGGGATTATTCATTNATTCCAACCTATGGTGAAAAGGACTATACACACAGACATCACCGCGCGAACACACCTGCGCCGACGCGGGGTTAAACAGAGTATACAGTACCTCGCTGCCACCACCTATCACCCGCCTTCACACTTTACCGTCTGCATAGCTATCCGGCCTTGGACTTGGGACGGCTCCCGGACTTATAACTGGTGCTATGCATTGCACCAGCAAACACCACCGGGATTATTCATTNTTGGACTTGGGACGGCTCCCGGACTTATAACTGGTGCTATGCATTGCACCAGCAAACACCACCGGGATTATTCATTATGCAAACATGTGTGTATGTCTGTATTACGAAAAACCTAATTGCCGTCGCAAGCATATTGTACAGGTGGTTTACGAGTCGTGGGAAAGGAAATCTTCCCACCTAAAAGAATTCAAAGCGGACAAAGGAACGCACAGGAAGATAACAGCCACAGAGGAAGAGAATAGTAGAGGTAGATGAAGACAAAAAGGCGGGACAGAGCTGAAAGAAAGAGTAAATGCAAGTATGAATCAACCAACAGTTACTGCAATGCTATCATGATACGAATACAATTTCCCCAGGAATTGCCTCTAAACCCCAGGTTGGAGACACAACATAAATGCAAAATCCTGTTATTGTGGAAAGTGAAATATTACACACATCACGACATATCGGCAACACACCTGACAAGATAAGTATACCTGTTGCACAGGCTACAGCATGCCACCATTAAACAGCACCATCAACAGCAACACCCCTGACAAGATGAATAAGTCTCTTGCATGTGTCACAGAATGTCGCTGGAAAAAAACATAATCACACATATCATTCGTTGTGGGAGAGGGGAATGGAAACGCTTGAGATTCGACAAACCTGGAGCTAGCAACTGCCTCGTACTTTGGATCCCGACACCATACTGACTGATTGACTGACTGACTCTGACGACTAGCAGCTGGCATATTCTTCAGCAGCATCGTCAACCGTGGCAGGCTTGCCGTTACCATAGTCCCCATCGTCATCGTGGACTGGTAAGTGGTTTTAAATTCTTTCCTTTAGGTTTTTGTACTGGTAGTTCCGTTTATGTTCTAAGTTGATGTTTTTACGTTAATTTTTAATACGTACCTTTATTTCAATTATTATTATTGCGCTATACAAGCGTGCAGGCCCCATGTTGTGNTACGTTAATTTTTAATACGTACCTTTATTTCAATTATTATTATTGCGCTATACAAGCGTGCAGGCCCCATGTTGTGTGGCATAGTTTTTTCCGTGCTACAGTGTGCACATGTCTACCGCTTTTATGTATCCTACACTTTCCCTTGTGCTAGTGGTGAGGTAGTATATACACTGTTTCGCCCTGCGCCTGCATGCGCGTGCGCGCACACAGTGTTGCCAGTGTGTACAGTCTGTTTCACCATAGGTTGACCTTTTTAAAATTATTTTAATACCGTAATTTATTCCTATAATTATTATTGTTTAGTGCGCATGAACGTGGTGTAATGCTGTGTTGTGTGTGCGTATACTCTGAGGTTGGCAACTTTAACGATAGTTTTTAAGACAGTCATTTATTTTCAATGTTATTATTGCTCGGGCATGCAGACCTCATGTTGCATTATGTATATTATTTTTGCTAAACTCGTATTATTTTTATATGAGTACATTTATTATCTGGGGAGTGCATTGGTCGATGCGAGTATTTCTTCTCCTAACCGCACAATANTACGTTAATTTTTAATACGTACCTTTATTTCAATTATTATTATTGCGCTATACAAGCGTGCAGGCCCCATGTTGTGCGGCATAGTTTTTTCCGTGCTACAGTGTGCACATGTCTACCGCTTTTATGTATCCTACACTTCCCCTTGTGCTAGTGGTGAGGTAGTATATACACTGTTTCGCCCTGCGCCTGCATGCGCGTGCGCGCACACAGTGTTNCCCCTTGTGCTAGTGGTGAGGTAGTATATACACTGTTTCGCCCTGCGCCTGCATGCGCGTGCGCGCACACAGTGTTGCCAGTGTGTACAGTCGGTTTCACCATAGGTTGACCTTTTTAAAATTATTTTAATACCGTAATTTATTCCTATAATTATTATTTAGTGCGCATGAACGTGGTGTAATGCTGTGTTGTGTGTGCGTATACTCTGAGGTTGGCAACTTTAACGATACTTTTTAAGACAGTCATTTATTTCCAATGTTATTATTGCTCGGGCATGCAGACCTCATGTTGCATTATGTATATTATTTTGGCTAAACTCGTATTCTTTTTATATGAGTACATTTATTATCTGGGGAGTGCATTGGTCGATGCGAGTATTTCTTCTCCTAACCGCACAATACTGATTTTATATACATATATATATAAAGTTGGGGCGGTAATATCTATATACGTATTCGACATTTCACACCATCCTTTCCTGAATGTCGGAGTGGTCTGGCGGTCAAGACGCTAGACTGCCGACCCAAGGTGCGTTGGAATGATCCCGCATGCTTCCTGCAGTTTTTGAGCTAACCTATGCCGAAACGGGCTTGCCTAAGGGCGAGGATCCCGCCTACTGTGCACCAGAATTCGTCCTTAAGCGCTGCGCCTAGCAGCGGACTTCGGAAGCGAAGATGATGGTCGCCGGTAGTACGCCCTAGTTGACAGTGGGGGAACGATGGCGATGGTGCTGCACTCCGATGGGTGGGAGGGGGGAAATGCAGCTTGTAGTTCGCTTTGGTGGTCAGTGGGAGAAACGAAGCTCGTGGCGCCCCTATGGCTGCCTACTAGCAGGTGTGAGAATTAAAGATGGAGGATGTAAAAAAGCAAGAACCTAACACACTCTGGTGGTGGGTGCGGGAATCAAAGATGGCCACATACAGCAAATGACGATGATGAGGCCACATCCACGATGGAGGACGCGAAAAGATAGAGAGAGAGGAAAGGGGTGGAAGGCAAGAGAAAAAATAAAGGAGACCAGAAGGAATGTGAGAAAACCCCAAGACATAGAGCGGACGAGAGAGAGGACAGAGGTGGGAGAGAGTGCAGCAGGAAGGAATGCGAGAGTGTGAGAAAAAGAAGAGGAATGCAAGAGATTGAAGAGATTGGAAGAAATTATCGAGCAGGAGGTAAAAAAGGAAAAATCCGAGGGGAAAAAAGGAAATTTAAGATGGCCGCCATTGGCGAGGAATGAAATATTATAAGGTTTCTGCTTGACGTCATCCAATATGGCCACCGTGGCACCCCGGCACCCTGCCAGGACGCCAGTTACACAAGCTCTGTTATTTTCCTACTACTAGACTCGTTTTTGATTACCGAACTCCTTTTATGGACGTACGCTATTTCAACACATTCTTGTAGTCCCAGAAAACATTAATTGTAAAAGTAAAACTTACCCTCGGGATAAATTTTAATTGAAATAGTAATGAGCCAGAGTTAGATTGTGTCGACAAATATGTAATATGCATATCATTCCAAAATTGAATAAAGTAATATATTACAATAAAAACGATTCAACACAACTAATATGTAAGCTACATATAATCATATGAAGGAATCGAATCAGAAGTCTTAAAAAAACTACACAATACAACCAGAATGCGTATCCACAAAAAAATTGAGGATGACATAAAAAAAATTGCAAGAAAACTGTACGAAAGAACAAAGACATCACAGCGTAACACAATGGCTGGAAAATATGTATAAACGGAAACACAATGAGGACAATACAGACGAGTGCAAGAAGATTACTTCGACTACAGGTGCGATGTTTCGGGAACTGATATCTACCGCCCTCTTCATTCACACGCACACATGCTCAGAATCTGACGTGAATGAGCAGGTGTTGCCCCGTTCCCCCAGTCTTGGGCAAACTTCGGATGGGCGAGCTCTATCTCCTGCCTGTGTCATGTGTTGACCCTTGGTGGGCTTAGCTAGGTTTGCACGTGGGCCAACGGCTTCGTGATGGTCCTTGATGGTCACCCATCCAAGTACTGACTACGCCCAAAGCTGTTGAACCCTGGTNGGGGGGGGGGGGACAAGTTTATGTAGAAGGGATGCGAACCTCCATCTCAGCCATAGCCAGTGGAGCAGTCTTACACTGCATGTCAACTCAACGATTTGCGTATAAAGGAGACGGGATATGTACTATGCGTGCTTGTGCCGCCCTTATCGCTCCCATCTTTGTGTTTTCCAAGCAGTATCTTCAGGCATAAGGGCACCTTGGCGACTGTAATGTTCTCTGTTATCTTGGGCTTTTACGATAGGAATTCAGAAGTACGTACTTCAGCCTGCAGAATCTTGCAGATCACCGCCGATTTCCCTGAGTCACAATTAGAACGTTTTCTGTTTCATCGAAAAGAGCAAGTCACGCCAATTACCCAGAAATAATGTTTTATATCATAACTTTTGTTTTAGTGTAATTCCTACTTATTTCTCATAACAACCAAGCTTCATTTTACGTCATGTTGCGTATGTTTTATTTAACCTTTATCGTCAATTTTTTTTTATATTTTAAATTATATTTGATGTCAATGGGTACGTATTTACACGTTAGTAGAGACTTCTCGCGGTTAAATGAGTACTTTTATATGTCCCACTTAGAGTATTCTTTTCTTTCATTTAGCAACCCATCTGATATTTTATGAAAATAATCTTGACGTAGTCCCTCTATTTATTCACATATCGACCAAGAGAAACTGTAAAAGTTTTACGAGTAGAAATTTGTAACAAATATGCTACTTCTTAATTCTCCATGTGTACAAAACTAACTACGTGTAAAAAAACTACGTGTAAAAAATTTAAACGTCTAGCTTTTTTGCGATTTCAAGACGTAGGCTAAAATTAACTTTGTTTTGACGCTACTATCAACTCTACTGCGAGTGTGCCTATACTTGATTATGTAAAAATACGCGTGGTTAAAGGCAGGGATATCGTTTTTCACTATTTTTTTTAAATATGATTGATTAAACACGAACTACTTATAGGGACATGCAAGATAAGCAATTATTTAGTTCTTTCAGACTATACTCCGAGACGTCGTTTATACATTGGNCACTTATAGGGACATGCAAGATAAGCAATTATTTAGTTCTTTCAGACTATACTCCGAGACGTCGTTTATACATTGGACTTTTGTCATTCGTTGACTACTTGTGTTGACGTTCCAAGGACGCTTTCAGCCAATATTGCATTGTAAAAAATTTCCTTATATTTACGGAAATTTTACGGTACTACGAAATCAGTAAACACAAATTTTATCCGTAGTGACAAAAACGGATCTGAGCTCGTTTGGTAAAAACTCAAAATATGGAACGTCTCTGTATTTCCTATAGATTCCTATTTCGGTATCGAGAAACGCCGCGTTTTCACGAAGCTTTATTCGCCACTGTAAACACGAAATTACCGCCTCTGCGGTAGTTAAGATTTCCATGCCACTTAGACTTAGTCATTAAAACATCAAAAAGTAGCATCAGGCATTTGTAATTGACAACACTTAAAGCACTAAATCATTACTAGGAACTGAAAAAAAGCCATGTTGTGTCAAATTTGTAGAAGTAACAAATATTTATATCCAAAATTGCCGGCCTTGAGACTTTTGATTGCTGCTAAAATTTGACTTCATAATAAAATATGTAAACTTCTTAAATTTCTATTTTGTACACAGCAAACCACCCTCATGACGAAAATCGAAGGTTTCTCTGTTATCGCTTGTTTTAGATAAGAAAGGCAAAACTCAAATTAGCAAACTTACGGAGAGGTTCGTTAAATTCACAGGTAAGTTCTGTGAAATTTACGGAGAGTCCGGTACTGAAAAAAAAAAACATATCTGTAATTTTACGGAGAGTTGCGAAAAAATGTTTACCAGAATTTTTCAGTAAAATAACGGATTATTTTTTAATCACGGTTGGTAACCAATATCTAGTAAAGCAGTCACACTGTAAATAACGCCTTACAGTTGCCAGTAACCAATATAATCACAAATTGCATTACAATATCTAAAGGGATGTATAGCCTCTCATTTTACTAAAAACGCACAATTTTCAGGTCTCATTAGAGATTAATGTTTGTGTGTATACTGCATGCTAGAGGCTGTTCATTGCAAACTGAGCACATTTGAAAGCCCTTTTGAAGATCTATTGGTAAGCACTTCATGTATTATACCATAATATGTACAATTAACATTGCCGTGGGCCTAATCACTTCATTTTGGCGTCGGTAAAGTATAAATGTGAAATGATAAGAAAATTAAATAACTTGCAATTTGCTATTTCTTACACTTATATGCGTTAAAAAACAGAAAACAAAATTAATTATTTCAGTATTCACAAATGTTTACCCAACACATTTAATTCAACGTTAAAACACGGAGCTACTCTCCCTCGGTCGTTGGCAACTTAACTGGGCGTATGCGTCAGCGTGCCTATGTTAAAATATATGCAGATAGTAGCAGTGAACTTTTTCAAAGGTTGATTTTGAAAGTGCTGACTTTACCGCGAAAAGCATATACCGTTATGTGCTAAAGCTCTGTAAATATTTTCTAATTGTGTTTTCTTAACAACTGATATCAATAAGAAATAAAAAATCTGATATTGTTGGTGAGGTTTTATTTAAAATTACTGATATTACATAAACATATGCTTTTTTGAAAGGGGCGTCGAAAGATGAGTTGAAGTAACTCACTGAAATGTGCCTCATATAAGCAGGGATTCAGTGTATATCAGTTAAACTCACATAGCAGTTAACGCAGTATAACTAGTGACTGGACAAATAAAATTTACTTGATTCGTTTGAAGGGATTTTTATTCACTTCTAGTATAGTTGAAAATACATGAATTCTTTTAACTTACTGTAATCTTATTTCACATATTTGTAGTAAAATTTATGTATTTTGTAGGATATTTCGCTGATATGTACTGTAAGTTAATTGATGTCGTTATATGAACATCAGTTATTTCTAGAAAAAATTTTACATATCTAGTTTGATTATTTGTGACAGTGTAATTTTTACAGCCGAACTTCACTCATGCGAAGTCTAATTTTTGTTTCAAATCAGATATTAATGACTCCTGGAAGTTTTCAAGATACTCTATTCTAATTGGCGGCAATTTTAATTGATTTAGAATCCAATTTTAAACATGTCAGTTTTAGGAATAATTTTTAACTATCAGACTTAGAAACGTTTCTCTTTATTAATAAAACATTATAAAAATATTATTTTTGAGGGTATCTATAAACTTTACACTGAATATTTGCTTTCAATTAGCAACGCTAAGTTCATCTTGTTAACAACAGGGGAAAGTTCTCTTGGTTTGAATCACACGGATAAGATAAAGTCTGAATCTCAAGAACTAGATAAGATTTCCTACTGCTACACTGCCTACAGAAAAACAAAAACCCGGAGAAGATAAAATCCTAAGTAGATTACTCTTAAACTCGTAAATCAAGTTTATCTTAATCCTCATGGATTCATCGGCATCGTAACGCGTCAGTAATTTGAAGTAAATGCGATGTTACAAAAAATAAGTGATCGCTTGGAGCAAGAATGGATTAAATCTCTTTAACTTTGATTGGCAGAAGGTGCACTTTTCAAATGTGAATTACATGGCGTATATACATATTCTATTCACAAGTACAAAACATGTCTTTAATGTACTGAGAAAATATATTTTTCAAAAACGTCAGTAGTTTTGTATTTACATACTTATATAACACTTTCACATCTGATGGTTTTAAGTGAACTTAGAGGTTGGCTTATGTTATAATTTACTAATAAGCTAATTCTTGCCATAATAAGGCAAAATAGCTTGTACAGAAAACTAGTTCACCAACTTTTTCACACCACTCCTAACTTCAAACAACTGGTGTTAAATTCTCCGAGTAATTTATTTTAAAATTCGTTAGAGTGAAAGTTTTTTTTCTGTAGGAAACTAACTTTAACTATATCAATTGACACATTAAAAAAGTCTTATTCTTATTTTCGGTGGTTGCCCATAATAATAAATTTGCCACAAACAGAAGAAATATAAGTAGGCAGTGACAAAAGACGAGAATGATTCAAGAGAGGACACTACATACATATTAAAGTGATGCTGCGATATGAAAACACAGTTAGTCAAATAAAGAGCAGAAAGCGTGTAAATAAATCAAGACGAGCGAGCACAGTTAGATAAGAGGAAATTAAAAGGTTTTTTTTTTTTTTGCGTTCATGTTCGAAACTGAAGCAGCACATAGGGACGTGCCTATCTGAACCGATGTAAACGTGACAGACGCACTAAAAACAATACCTGGAGGGTATTGAGCAGGCATAAAATATTTACACTTTAAAGCAGAAGATCACTGAAAACTTACTTTACAAATGCAGACTTATGTAAAGACGCAGATATAAAGATAAGAGTATACGACAATCCGTAAACAAACTAATTAGAGATGTGGTTGGAATGTGGCAGCTATCAAAATATTTGGTTTAAATGAAAGTAAGTTGAGCAATAATGTAAGCTTAAATGATAGAAAATGCTATTTCTATTATTATCGGAGTCACATCTACACGATTTATTCTGAGAACTGTGTAGTTTTCAAAAAGTTTTCACAAACATGTAACAAAGTCGTCAAACTGTTTTTTTTAATTACAGTGTAACGAATATGCAGACATAAAAACAATTGCATTTTTTGTTAATGGTGTTATTTCTTTCTTTGAAAACAGTTAAAATTTAACAACTGCCATTCTGTTGATAAAGTCACAATTAAATAAGAATTATGTAATAGTTTTTTTTCAAACAAAGGCCGTGAACGAAATCAATGAAGTGTGTCACTTGAAATATAAATCAGCGATTTATTCAGCGAAATAACGTACAGTGTGTTGATAAGCTGCCTACCTATAAATCAATAAGTAAATTACATTATGCCATCGTTATCAGCTGTATTTCGTTGATTTGCATCGAATACGTCCGTCTTTTTATTAGTCAGATTTCACTGATTTCGAGCAATTTTCATTGTTAAGGAGTGTAGGGAATTGGAAAACAAACCAGGTCAACTCCATATGGGAGAAAAGTTCTGAAAAAGCCGCTCAGACTTACTAGTACATGGCGATAACTAAAAAAATAACACAAGACCTGTCAGTTTTATAACGGAACGACCGGCATCAGAGGAGAATTCAATGAACGAAACGTAAATTAAAATTGATTTTTCAATCGAGAATACACAGCGGTGAAACCAAGTATCAATCATACCGCGCGTTNCATAATAATAAATTTGCCACAAACAGAAGAAATATAAGTAGGCAGTGACAAAAGACGAGAATGATTCAAGAGAGGACACTACATACATATTAAAGTGATGCTGCGATATGAACACACAGTTAGTCAAATAAAGAGCAGAAAGCGTGTAAATAAATCAAGACGAGCGAGCACAGTTAGATAAGAGGAAANTTAGTCAAATAAAGAGCAGAAAGCGTGTAAATAAATCAAGACGAGCGAGCACAGTTAGATAAGAGGAAATTAAAAGCTTTTTTTTTTTTTTGCGTTCATGTTCGAAACTGAAGCAGCACTAAAAACAATACCTGGAGGGTATTGAGCAGGCAGAAAATATTTACACTTTAAAGCAGAAGATCACTGAAAACTTACTTTACAAATGCAGACTGATATAAAGACGCAGATATAAAGATAGGAGTATACGACAATCCGTAAACAAACTAATTAGAGATGTGGTTGGAATGTGGCAGCTATCAAAATATTTGGTTTAAATGAAAGTAAGTTGAGCAATAATGTAAGCTTTAATGATAGAAAATGCTATTTCTATTATTATCGGAGTCACATCTACACGATTTATTCTGAGAACTGTGTAGTTTTCAAAAAGTTTTCACAAACATGTAACAAAGTCGTCAAACTGTTTTTTTTTAATTACAGTGTAACGAATATGCAGACATAAAAACAATTGCATTTTTTGTTAATGGTGTTATTTCTTTCTTTGAAAACAGTTAAAATTTAACAACTGCCATTCCGTTGATAAAGTCACAATTAAATAAGAATGATGTAATAGTTTTTTTCGAACAAAGGCCGTGAACGAAATCAATGAAGTGTGTCACTTGAAATATAAATCAGCGATTTATTCAGCGAAATAACGTATAGTGTGTTGATAAGCTGCCTACCTATAAATCAATAAGTAAATTACATTATGCCATTGTTATCAGCTGTATTTCGTTTATTTGCATCGAATACGTCATTTCGTGCAATTTTCATTGTTAAGGAGTGTAGGGAATTGGAAAACATACCAGGTCAACTCCATATGGGAGAAAAGTTCTGAAAAAGCCGCTCAGACTTACTAGTACATGGCGATAACTAAAAAAATAACACAAGAGCTGTCAGTTTTATAACGGAACGACCGGCATCAGAGGAGAATTCAATGAATGAAACGTAAATTAAAATTGATTTTTCAATCGAGAATACACAGCGGTGAAACCAAGTATCAATCATACCGCGCGTTNTGAAACGTAAATTAAAATTGATTTTTCAATCGAGAATACACAGCGGTGAAACCAAGTATCAATCATACCGCGCGTTTTTCGCTCGAGAGCTCCTCTGAAGACATAAATCATCACGTGATACGACGCAAACACGTCGGGCGCGGTGTTTAATCGCCGAATCTAAGGCCAACAGGCCCAGCCGAACTGAATACAGAAAAAAAAAAAGAGGGCAAGCAGATTAGCGACTCGTTGAGTTTCAATCTTGAGCGGCGCTGTGCGCGCACGCGACAGGAAGTAGCCGGCCGGAAGGAGTTGTTGCGCATGCGCACGCGACCATGGTGGGCGGTAGTGG